>JAOWBP010001760.1:810515-825066 GCA_028571105.1 Tragopan temminckii | reverse complement strand
GATGGCATCCAAATCCTCTTTTATAAGTAGGCCTTAAAGCAACTCCCAGCAGTCACAGCCTGCCCACACCCTGAGGCTGGAGACATGCCTGCTGTGCCACAGTGCAGCATCACCACAAAGCCTGTGCTAAAGTCAACCTTCGTACACAATAGTTTTATGGAGGTCAGAAATGGGTTTTAAAGTCCGGTTGGCATGAGAGCAAAGTAGCAGGGTTATCTGCTAGGAAGCCAAGTACAGCACGTACTGAGAAAAGGACAGGAAGTCAAGTACAGCATATGCTGAGAAAGGGATGGGAAAAAAGGCACAGCTGGCTAGATCTCTGAAGATGACACGCAAGTGTTTAACAGCAGCAGCTGCTGGTGTTGCAAGGTAAAAAGTCTGTTGAAACTGCTCTAAGTTGGAACTACTTACATGAAGATGGGTTTCTCCATAGTTAAACCCAAACCAATTCAGAACTTACTTTTCTTTGTTTTTCACGTCTGTGCCGCCGTGAAGTACAAGGTCCCTGTGGTCTGGCACCCTCATAAAACACACTAGGCTACCTGAGGGTCCACCATACAGCATTAAACTCAGACCTGCCAATGAGGTTGCTCAAAGCTCTGTTTGCTTTATTGGAGTCATGGAGCGTATTTAATAACTAAATAAATCTGCAACCATTTCTTTTGTCTCCCTGCAGCTTTCTGGAGCCGTCAGAAGGTACATTTTCAGGTACACAGAGGTACGTTTGCATTTCGGTTGGCTTACAACAAGCAGCACCAATGATTAAGTATTTGAGGACAGCACAGGAAAGCAAGGCTCAGAAGAACATGCACAGCACAGATCCACTGCTTGGCCCTGTGATGAATTATCTGCCCTCCCTCAGAGTGAAAGGCAACTGCCTGTTAGTTCTTTGTTTCATTACTCTGCCTGCCAACTGGAAGTAGTTTGGTAGTAAAAGCAGACAACTGATTTTATTAATGGATTTATGTCATGTTAGAATCTTCAGGCACTCTGTTCAGCAGCAGAGTACCACAACATCAAAAAGTAAAGTACTTCTCCAGTCTACAGGAAGCTGGAACTCCATTATGCGCACAGTTTAGAATGAATTTCTTTAACTCTCTTCTACTTCAAATAACACATTACTAGCTGAAAAAAAAACCAAACAAGCGCTGAAATGCAGGTTCCATTTGGAAATTATCTGTGCTGTGTGTAAACTGATCTTAATGGTTGCGGGATACTCAACTTCTTAATGGTCACTTTCCTACTAAATTGAGCACTTAGCTCCCTTGTGCACTATTTATTTCTGGCAGGGATCTACTACAAGCCATAAATCACGTGAGTGGAGCTGTGCATGTTCTTTTCCAGGCATAAGCTGCATGTACCACAGAAGAAAAACCATTTTCCTAAGCTTGGAAGCCTGCTGTTTAACTGAATTCTGCATGAAAAGAAAAAATGCCTCTTGTGCACATGGAGTAGACTGAGACACCATCCTTGGCTTACTATTGTGCACATCAACTCTGGAAGGCCTCTAATGCTCAGCCTGCAGACATTCACAGAAGAGCTTACAGTGAGTAGCGACTTATTTGTGCACCAACAGATCACCAGCAGGAGAACTGAAGACAGTGAGTCCACTCCTGATAAACACGATAAAAAAAGTACTAAAGCAGTCAGAATATGAAAAAGGTAAAAGTGCAGGCTCTAACATTATTTTGTTATCCTCTGCTTAAATAGGGAAGTTTACAGACAGAAACTTAAAAAAAAAAGAGTAAGTCATGGTATGGTTAAGTGTAGCTAAAGGTTATGGAGATTAGTGAACTGTAAGACAGTACAGTACACAGATTACCTGAAGATATATTCAGCTTTGCTGAAAAGACTGCAGTAGGTTTTTCCTTTCCTTTAGCAGAAGCAGCTCCTCTCTCAGCTTCCTTCTCAAAAGCTTCAGGCTTTCCTACACTGACTATTTCTTTTTCAATAGATAAAGGTGAGGTATCTGTGGCTGGTAAGGACACCATGGATACTTCAGGCACTTCTCTGTCCATAGCCTGCAAGGACTTTTTCAAGGCATGAGCATCTTCTTCAGTTTTCACTTCTACATTCTTTACAGACAGATCACAGGGCAGCTCTGGGCAAGGCAACTGCCTCTTCTCATCTCTGATCTCATTACTGATCTCTTCACTTTCATTTTTGTACACTGTTTCTCTGTCGGTGACTTCTGCCACAAACTCAGGACCAGTTTTAGGATCAACTAGCATCACAAAGTCATCTTCTACTGAGACGGGAGAAGACTCAACAGGTGAGAGACCTTTGCCATCTCCTGGTTTTGGTTCCGCAGCAATAGATGCATCAGTTGAATAAGCCAGAGCGTTCAACTCTTCCATCTGAAGTGGAATCTTCTCTGCCTTGGCTATTTTTACAGGTGTGGGCTCAGATGGCTGAGCAGTGGTAACAATTTTGGAAGAGTCTAGTTCAGCTTGGAAAGACTCCAAATAGGGCTTACCAGTAGCAGCTAATGAATCTACCAGTCGTTCCTGTTCCTCATCATTTTCAATATTCTCAACTGATTTACTATTTAAGATGAGAGTCTGATCTTCACTTTCTTTCCCAGGGAAATCAGGTATCACCTGGCGATTAAACAAGTCAGATTTTCCAAACTGTGGAGACAGTTTTTCAACAAGTTCCTTGTGTTCAGGCACATCCTGAGAAACGTGTTCTGTTACTGGAGTTGTGGAATAATCTGTTAAGGATGGAGGAGCGGATTCACCAGAGACCTTTGTTTCCTTAATTAAGTCACATGCAATAGATATATATGGAGTCTCTAGATCTTCAGGACTGGTGCTGCTCTCACGATCAGGTTTTTTAAGTGTCAGCTCCTCTTTTGCTTCTTGGGCCTGTGTCAAAGGCATATTCACTGCCTCTTGGTATAATGGAGGTTTCTCAGCCTCTTCTTTTACATTCTCATAACTAGCAGTAGTAACAAACGTTCCTAACTGAGAAGTTTCAAGCTGCACAGTAGATGCTTCTGCACCAGCTGTCCCACTGCTCAGTGGGGCTTCCATGACAATATCAGGCAATACTGGTGATGGAGCAGCTTCTGAACTTTCAAATGAGGGGCAGAGTTGTGTCACAGGTTTCAGAGTCTCTTGCACTGACTCAGAGGTTTGAACTAAATCAATCTTTGTTTCGTAAGCAAGTTTTGTACATGCCGCATCGTGCATTTCACTTTCATATGCTTCTTGTACTAGATCAGGAGTGAGACCTTCAGGCATACTTGCTGCAGTGTCAGATAGCGGTGTTGATATGCTATCTGTTTTAGCATCGTCAGCTTCCAGGCCTTCCTGCTTGTCAACTGCTTGAGAGCTAAAATCACCTTGTTCTGTGTTCTGAGCTTTCATTTCTGCAATTTTTTTCTCGTCATCAGTTCTATTTTCTGAAGTGTCTTCCTCTATCGGGCAAATAGATTTGACTTTGCTACCATCAGGAGTTATAGAAGATTCAAATTTAGTACAGGTGATGTAATTCTGTGAAGGTTCTTTTACAGCTTCTGGGGTACTCGGGAAAGACAGATCTTCAGCACTGCCTTCACTGTCTCTTTCATAATCCTTCAGCACTGTTAGCTTATCTACACCATATTCCTCATCTAAACCAGTTTCCAGTTTGCCATCTATTTTACTTCCAACATCCTCTCTCAAGCTGCTCAGTCCATGACCAGCACCTTTTACTTCCCATATTGGCTCATACGGTTTGAAGTCCACATACTCTTCCCTTCGAATAGCATCTTCTTTCAATGCCTTTTTGTCACCATGATCACCATCTCTGCCTTTGTCTTTGCTAGAAAAGATATCTTCCTCATTTTTCTCAAACAAATCTTTAGGAGTTTCTGGAGACATACTCAGAGGCTGTGCAGGCATTTTCTCCAGATCACATAATTCTTTAGGGCCCTCTAGCTGCATTTCTTCTTCAGCTTGAAATAAAATGGCTGCTTCTGCTTTAGTAAGTGAGGGTTCCATTTCTGAGTATTTCATCTCGGAAATGTCTCTCTTATTTCCCTCTGCAAGGAATGGATTTCTTACATTTTCCACTGTTTCTTTACAAACCTCACTTGCACTTTCTTTGTAAATGCCTCTTGCAGGTAATCCATCTGAGAGTGAATCAAAGGCTGTGTGCTCTTTAAAGGGATCAGCTGAGAGAGGAGAGAAGGAGAGAAGAGAAGCAGCAGTATCAAGCGGGACTGCAGTAAAATCCTCTTGACCAAGTGACTTAGTGCTACCTGGCTGCTCCTGCAAGTCCACAACTTTTTCTGTGACCATGGGGACAGAAAGGAAAGTTAGAAAATGCAGGTGTTCTTAAAGTCAATGCAAATTTTCATGACAGGTTTTCACATGATGTTAGTTATGAAGAGGCACTTCTGAGTTCTATCATAAATATTACTAGCCAACAAAACAAAGTATCAGTTAAAAACTGCTATTCTATTTCCTCTCTTCTAGCAGAGAAGTATGGGAAGTTAGAGAAGCAGCAACTTTTTGCATTGCAAAGATCACAGTAAAGCTGAAGATGCCAGACAAGTACAGAGCATCCAAGTACAGCAGGCCACATTCCCAAGGTGGGGGGAGGAAAAAAAAAAGATGAAACAGAAAGAGGGTATGTGTGTATGCTTGCACATCAATATATGCACAAGCGTGCATGCCTGTAAGAATTCTTTTTTTGTCCCCCGCCTTTTTTCTTTTTCTTTTTTTTTAATAACATGAATTTGGTGGACAGAGTAACAAACAGAAACCACTAACATGTATGTACAGATCTTACTTACATCAAGTACTGCAGAAAGTTACTACGGATTAAATCTTTCTGCTAAATGTGTAAAGCAGCTATGCTTTAAAGTATTAACCTGTTAACAGCATCAACTTCTCTCTTACATCAAGGGTCCAAGAATTCACAGATGGCTGTAGTATGTTTATAAAACAGTTTAGCGTGTAAAGAAATGAATGGGCATTAAAATCTTGAATGGATCAACTGAAAATTCAAAACTGAAAATGAGAGAAGCTATTCTTGGACCCATGCTGACTTTTAGTAAATGAAGAGTAATCAGAAAGAGTTAATGAGATCAGATCAGAAATGCAGGATGTATTCAGACAAAGGTGAGCAGAAAGAACTTGCCTGCAGAGGAGTGCATCAGAGGCGCAGATGTAGCAGGAAGAGCAAAAAGGGTCTCATCTGAAAAACAAACAAATAACCTCAGCAGAAATAAAGGCTAAATAGTTGAAGGGGAGGGCGGGGAAGGCAAGCAAGTAGTCAGTTCCCAGTAACTAGACAGCGCCAGAGCCAGCATTTACACCCACAAAGAATTTCAGCATAGATATCAGCCAGGTGACCAGGGAGTGTCAGTGCTCAGAGTTCTTTATTACAACAGGATTTTTACTGAGGGATCTCCACCCTGCCACCCAAGGCCCAATTCAAGATAAGCTGCACCACAAGAACATTTCATTCTGCACACCTGCACACAATTGAGAAGCTTTTGTATCTCTTGCATTAGAAAAAAAATCACCTGCCATTGATATCAACACACTGTCCTTAATGTGTTCACTTTGACAAAGTGTTTCCAAGCTCCTAACTTGTGTGACAACAGCAAAGATAATGAGACTGAACAAAGAATTCTATGAGAAGTTGACTGAAGTAAGCTTTGAAATCCTCTACAAGGAGAGCTGACCAGGCATGCTGATGCTGACCAAACTGGAAACAGTAAATGACTGTACCCTCAGTTACTACCTGCCTTTACTATTTGCATTATGCTGTAACGGACAAACTTCCAAATGAAGGCATTATTAAATCCTTTTTCAGCATGATTCAAGAAATGCATTTTGCTTTTCTGAATTTGTATTAATCGCAATATTTGAACAGAGAAAATCCCACTTCTCCAATTACCACCCAAAGAACTAAGAACTACTGTAAGGAAGGACTTCCTTCTGCTAAGCTAAAATAGCCACTCTAGTTCACAAACACACAGTGGTGAGAAACCAGATGATCCCAGAGTTTCAGACTGCATAGAATAAAGGCACACAGCTAAAACACTTTACTAAGCTGCATGAAAGCCTAGCTGAGCAGCAGCAATGCCAACCATCATTAGGAACCAAAGAAATTGAGACCAGTCCTCCTCCATACGTGAGTAAGCAGTACTCTTCCCAGGTCTGTCATGGCCTGCTGGCATTGCCTTGATGGAAAAATAGTAACAAATATCTTTTGTTCCAAACAGTGTGTAAAGTTTTCAAATTAAGCTTGTTAAAGAAGATTCACAGTTTATATTAATTGTATTAGAGGAATGGAAAATTATTTTCGAGTATTTCAATTAGATTTTGAATTACCAGCCTAGACAACATCAACAATCTTGAGTTTTATTCGTCTGAATAAAATCAAGTATTAAAAAAGGTTAAGAGCTCACACTGTAATAGAATCGATTGTTTTCAAATGATGAAAAGCAAGAAGTGAGAAACATGATAGGCCCAGCAGTACACACACAGCAACCTAATGAAGACATTAGAGCAATTTTTGTTTCAGCTTTGAACCAAGACTTTCTGCAACTGCAGTGTCACTTCAGCATCCTCACAACTCACTTGGCTTATTCAGGTTACTCCCACCAGTGGTTTTTAAGTCTTACAACCTACATTTCCCATTACAATATACAGTTGGTTATTTCTGTTTCGTAGAACACTTATCTTCAAGTGATGTTTATATGTCCCAAAATCTGGCAAGATATTAGAGTAATAATTAGAGTATAGGACTCGGTATTTATAACGACTTCCTCAACCTCTGCCAGGTTAAAGAGGATCTCCTGCTTTCTGGAAACTCTGTTTTTCACATAGATTGAAACCTCAGCTCCAGATTTAGAACTTGTTAAGATAGTGCTGCAGTTCAGTGGCAACAAAAGCTTTTAAGGACAAAAACCACACCGGAGGACAATGGATCAATAGGTGATACTGCAGCCCGCAGAACTGCGACGCTCACCCATCCGCTGCCAAGTGTCACCGAGCATCAAGGATCAGCACTGTTGTGCACTATTTTCAATACTGTATAACCCCCGAGTTTTCTGTTTCTGTCAGGGAACACTGACTTCAGGAGCGTGAGCACTGGTTTCTGAGTGTTTCGTTAAGCCAGCACAACATGGGAGCTCGTTCTCAGGTTTGGCTTCCATTTGCTCAGTACAGAAACACACAGCAGCTATGCCAGTCACTGAGCTCCCAGATTCTCTTAATGGAAAGATATGCCCACACCCATCCTTTATTTTTCACACATCACTGGAGTGTGACAAAGAATTACATAAAAGCAGCGTTTCCTAACCAGCCAAGGAGAGCCACCCACTTTCCCTCCACCTACATCAGAGCAGCGCTCTTCCTGCTGGAAGGAGGGCAGCCAGGACCTCTCCCTGCTGCTGGCGCTGGGTACCTCCCCCAGGCACGTGGGGGGAACAGAGCAGCACCTCCACCTCCAGCCATGGGCTAGAGCTGCAGCCCAGCATCAGCTGAGTGAAGAACTGGCAGTGACTCCATCACATACACTACGCAGAATGCACTTCATTAAGAACAGCTTCTCCTAGATGTTAATTTCACAAACCTGTAAGGAATGTTTTTAAAAAGGAGAGAGGTTGAATCAGATTGGGAAAGCCTTCCAAGTGCTGGTTTGTCCATTGCACCACCCATCTTCACAGGTGGCAGCCACAGAACAAATCAAGAGCATGCGGAGTAGCTGCAGGGTAAGAATGGCATTCTGTAGGTCAAATGAAAGAGTAAGATACTGTATTTCACTATGTGCATATGTACCCTGACAAAGATTTGTACGTATTTACTTACAGTCTCATGCAAGCTTCAGCGTGCTAAGTTTTGTTATAGAATACCATTTTTAGCAGGACAGCATTCTTCATTTATAAAAGAGAAGCAAATAGGATATGCATTGGAGGATAAATCACTGAGGGTGATCCTCTTGGCGCATCAGTGGAAGACACTAGATGATTCACAACAGTATCAGTAAGTTAACTGTTTGGTCACTGTTTCCAGCAGAAGACATATTTTGCTTCGTGAACTACAACAGAATGAGACCTTGAAGTTAACCCTACCTTTCCAGAAGAGAAAACAGTCTCTACTGCAAATGATATCTGCCAAAAATCCATAATGGTTAGCGATTTACTTGCAGTTTTACAGTTGAAAGGAAAAAAAATAAGAAAATCCCTATTTTTCAATGGTTGCATTCACTCATGCCATTTAGCAAAGCACTCCAATTGACATTCCTTTCATTAGCACAAACCCTCCTACCTGAAAACTCTGTGTTTTGTTCTGGGCTAAAACCTAAGTCCCACCAGCAAGAAACCCACTTCTGGTTTGTTTAAAAACAGACAGCAGCATAACTAAGCATCGTTTTAAATCCCATTCTGATTTTTGCCAGTTTTCCCATCACTGCTGTAATCATAGGAAGCTGGTATTACCAGTTTAACTTCAAATCACTGCATGACTAGTTAATAGCAAAGTTATGAATAAAGACCAGAGAATTCAATGGAGAGAAAGATTTCTGAAACAAGAGAAAGCTAGCTGCAAAAGCTCCCAGAGAAAGAACGTTTTAGATGGAAAAATACTAAGCTGACAGTCCCAATGACAGCCATTTCGGAAAAAAACAACTTCCTTCAACATTTACTTGCCATGAAAAAGCAGCAAGCAGCAGGTTTAAGTCCAGTCCCACAGCACAAGAACTTAAGAACAAGAACATGCTCAGCCCTCATTGCGACTGGATTTTTGCTTAGTGATGCACCCTTCCATCTGCTCTCATGTGCGACCATCCAGCCATGCACACCAGGTTTACAGTAAGGCAGGTTTGCTGTTCTGATCAACTCCTCATTTTGAGCTCAGTATTGCACAAATATATATATATATATTTTTTTCCTTACATGTAAACACAGTCAACTTCCTCCTGACGTACAGCTTAGCTTTGGTAGGGACTGTACCAGGGAATTAGCCAGTGCTAGATAGCAAGGGCACACAACTGCAGAAGAATCTTCTGAGAAAAGCAGCTGCCTACACCAACTCCACTTCAGCTATTCTCCCTGTTATGACGCAATTGCTATAAACACAGCATTTTCCACCAAATATTTAAGCAACTCAAGATGAAGATGCAACTACTAACAGCATATTTTCACATCATTAGCTCCAGCTGCAAGCAGCTAGGCTTTCTCATATGGCTGTTTAGTCTATAAAGAGAAGGCTCAAGTTTAGTAAATTCAGACAGCAACGTACTTAGAAATCCAGGAGGGAAGCAGCTATCCGGATGCAAGCTATACACAAGACAGAGACTGATGAGGATTCAAATGAAAACAGGAGCTCTGTTTTACTCTTCTTGATGGGATAAAATGATGGAAGGACCTAACAAAGGCAACGACAGGTCCTCAGCTCTTCAGTTACTGCCAGCAGGCATCATGCACCAGCTGCACAACAAGTGGCACTACAGCACATGGGAGATTTCTAATCTTACGTTATTTGAAGTAGACAAAGAAAATGAGTTCAAAGCAAGGACTTTGAATCTCTGCCTATGCTTAGCTATTCTATCTTATGGAAACAAGTCTCTAGCCAGAAGCAAGTGTCGTCTTATTGTTTAAGTAGTAATCTGTAACCAAAGTGGTTGAAGCATTTTTTCCCCCTCAAATATCATGTTTTCACGGCCCAATAATGACATCCTTTCTTTTGGAAGAGTGACATTTGAGGTGAATTGCTCAGGAATGCAACACCGTACAGCGTACAATGGCTGGGGTAAGGTATGCCATCTCATCTTCTGTTCAGCTACAAATGGTTCCCCCACAACACTCAGCTCCCAAGCACAGCATGAGCAGGCACACACTGAAGACGTGTTAACTCTGGCTGTATTGCAGATCTCAGTCTGTCAAAATGAAGGACCATTAGGAGAGTGTTAGTTGGGTTTTGTTCTGTGCCCTTTTCCAAAGGCCACCGAATATTGTGATACAGCTACCAACCTCATCTCAGTTCTGCGTCAAATGTTTTGATCAATAACGCTACAGATAAGATCCAGTTGGATATTCAGAGAACCAACATTTAAGGATTTAATTTATTGTAACACAATTAAGAAGAAGCAGTCTGACCCATTACATGCCCAGCTTCACACAGATTCATAGATACTCGCTCTGGCTATATTTCTAACAACAACAACAACAATCGCAGCTCAACATAATTTAACCAAAATAACTCTTTCTTAAGATCCAGACTCTTTAATCATACATTGAAATAGCAAACAAATTTGGGTTCTGGCAGTACCACAAAACAGAAAAATATAATAATTACACCCAAGCTCATTCAAAAGCAGGAGGTCTAAAGAGCCATGCAAACCCTATCATTATGCAGACATTACCCAATTTGATTTCAGAGATTATAACAATCGTAAGAGTCCCTTTCACTGATTTGAACAGATGGAATTTTTCCCTGCTTGCTCCATGATTAAGAAAATTAAACAATATTTAGATCAGCTGTTTCATCATTGCAGAATGTATTATTAGCTAAATTAACAGGGAAGAGATGCTACCGATTTCTTCCAGCACTCATTCTGAACACATTACCTTGTGTGATAAGCCACCGGCGTAACAACTTACAGTCTGTAAAATAAAAACAAATTGCTGCATGAGATATCTTCATCTCACAAGAGGGAAAAAAAGAACATGGATATTCTGAGGATTCACCAGAGCCATTAACATCACAGAAGAATAGCTTTTAATGAAATGGATAAAGCAGCGTGATACCTTTACATATACACTATGCTCAAACATTAAGCAGCACTGTACTTCCTGGCTTGCAATAATCTGTGCTCACTACAGGTTTTAGCTGCCCACTTTTAAGTCACTTTGACAACTCACATACACAGGACGGATGATTTTCTCATCTAACAATGAGATCTGCTACACAACACTTGGGTTCAGAACACCCTTTGAACAGCATTTATGAGGCTGAAGGCATGGATGCTTGCAGACTAGGCCTAAGACCAAGAAATGGCCTTTCTTCCAACAGTACCACGTTTCGTTCTCCTTTCCCCTGGATCTTACTAGTTCCTTTCCCTTCCTTTCTCCAGCTACAACCCACTTGCCAAAGGCTTCACACAAGCTCTACTATCTGTTTTACTTGGCATTCATTTCCTTATCACCCACAAAGGACAGGCACTACAGACTTTTGCCTTCTGTCAGAGAGGGGCTGGAGCAGAGTTCAACCAAAACGGTCATAAAACACTCACGATGGATAAGCAGTAGGGCTTTGACACCAGAACAGCTGCATCCAATAGGCCAAGAGCATTTTTAACTGGAAATAGGAAAGTTTATATTTATCTCAGCCTGGTGTCTTATTTAAAAACTTCTTAATTAACATATTCTTCCCAGCTGATGAAGTTGATGACATGATTGCTCCATTCATTAAAAAGCTGCAAGTGAAAGCTTATAGTACATTCCTAGGACACAAAGCAAGCTTTCCAGCAAAAATACAGAAGGTCAAAATGGTACTCCTAACATGCCTTGTTGATACATTGCAAAGCAAATGAGACAAAGCCATGGAGAAGAGCAGTCATTCAGAAATACCTCTAATACCTCATTTTGACACATCCAGTTAGCAGCAGATTGATTATTTCCACTTGAAGGAGAAAAACATTCCACTGAGATAATTTGCTTTTCTCATACTTTATGAATATTAATCAGCCCATTACTTTATCACTATTGTAGTGGTTCCGCACGTGTCATAGAGCTGCAGTTCCAGCAATCTCACCACTACCTGTAGCACACTGCCCTAAAAGCAGTCTCAAAAGTAGAAAACCTTATGAAGTGTTTCAAAGTGTGAAGGGTCATTTCCATTTTAGCCCATAAAACTAGATGTGAAAAATGAAAATATTTCACCATTCTGAGCTGCAGTTCTTACTCTAAGCAGGTTTTTTCTTACTTAACCATAGCTTTTCTTTCATTCGTAATGCAGCTCATCCTTACTTCACGCATGAACATTTCTGAGTACCTGGGGACAATTTACCTGTAAGTTACACGTGTTGCTTTATATTTTCTAGCCAGCAACGTGCCAAGAAGCAGTTCCTTGCTTACAAAGCATCTAGAACCTGAAAAACCTTTTCAGATTGAAGCTTTTCTCATTCTGTATCACTTACATAGTTACTACAGCAATATGTAAGCTCAATGGAAAAAAAAAAAAAAAAGGCCCTTTCATTCAAAATACTCTTTTAGCAGAAAAAAAAGACAGGCACACTAAGACACGCCTCAAGCCATAGGCTAGCAGCCCTCAGCTACTCTAATGCCTTCTCAGCAGACAGAAGTCAGATTAACCTGATGTAAGTCATCAAGCTGTTGGGTGCTGCCAAACAGCCATTGAAAGACACAAATCTATATCTTGCCCCAATTCAGTGGCAAGCAGCAATACCTCCACAGAATTCCAGCAGTATGGAAAAACTACAAGGACGAAGACTGTATGGATGCTGCTAAGTAGCCAGGCTCCAAGCTCAAGTGCTCTCCAAAATCAACATCCTTCCCATCCTCAGCACTGGAGGAAGAAGAAGAAGGAAAAGGCAAAGCAGTCTCCTCACAGAAAACCAACCAGAAAATTATATTAGAAAAACATACAGCAAATTACTGGAATAACACAAAACGCATCGTGTTGTTCCAGGAACAGTTCTGCTTTGCAAACTTGGCTGCCTTCTCACCACACCAATTGCCAGCAGTCACGGGATATTTCTGTCCCTGGGAGCTGCAAAGTTGGAATCTCTTGACCTTTATGTTCCAGCTACCACTCACTCGTAACCCATCAGCAGAACAATCGTTGCAGGCCTTGACACTTCCCTAGCAATTCTCTACCTGCCAGTAAGAGAACAGTACTGACCAGGAGGCTTGGATGTTGCCCTGACTCCTTTGAAGAAGGGCTGGCATTAGTGGCTATCCAGGTGACAAGGAGGAGGCTCAGTGCTCACCAGCAGTGACACAGAAGTATGGATGAGAGAACTGCCCCTTTGTAGACATGCTGTCAACTTCCATACATAAAGATGAGGAGGAAGGGGAAAAAGGACCACCAATCAGTAAGCAGTTCTCTGCAGTCTCCTAACCTGTGGTTTGTAGGAAAACCCCCAATGCAATTCAGAACTTTCCCAAGATCTGCATCATTATATGGCAGCTGGAAGCCGTGTGGTTTTATCCTAGAAAGCAAATCAAAGGATACACACAACAAGCAAACCTACCACCAAACCTGACAAGCCCATCCCTGCATACACTTCTGGTTAACGGGGAGATGGCTTTTCGGCTTTAGAATCTCTTGCAGCAGCTGATCCACAGGAGCAGGTCCCACTGTGCTGGGCACTGCACATGCATGCAGCAATGCACAGTAAGATCCCCCACTAAACTCACTTCGATGGGAAGGTGAAATACAAAAATGAAAACGCTAGCTTTACTGCACCAGGCAAATTGCTGGCTACTCTCCTCTATATGCCTTTACAACAGATTGAGTAACAGGAGAAAGCCACATTCTACCTTTAATTTACACAGGTTATGACCACCTCCCTTAAAGTCTTACTGCTGTTTGGGAGGGTGGAAGGGACAGGGCCTCACACTTCAACAAAATACTGAAGATCAGCAGGAACAGATTTTAATAACTGAAGGATGCAGTGAAAGTCACCTGTGGGAGTATTCAAGGACAGCTGTATTTTTTCCATGTCATGCTGCATTCTCTCCGTAAAACCCAAACAACTCCTCTGCGTGATGCTATGCATTCACAACAGCATACCAGAAAAACTGACCAACACAGAAAATAAAAAACCCACAAAAACGGTGGGTATGTGGTATGGGTACGTGCTGCTTTACAATGCGTATAAAATGCAAGCTACAGGACTCCAGAATATTTCTACTGCAGGATAAAAGGTACATAGCGAGTAGAAGCAGGTGCAGACCACTACATTTAACTGCCTTCTGCTGCAGCTAGGGTCAGGTTGGTGAGGATGAGCACTAACACAGAACAGTGCACGTACTGCTGGTAGCTGAAGGCTACCCTGGCATCCCTGCTGACCTCCACCTGATGCTGCCAGGCAGAGCTTGTATGAAATCTCTCCTGAACACCTATGAATTAAAAGCAAGTCCTACAAAATTAATTAAAAACAAGACTAATAAACTGGCACTTCAGAACATTTGCACACGCACTGAACCATGGCTGGATTGCAGGCTGCTGACCCACAAGGAGTCATCGTCTTTGCTCACTCGGGATGCTGCCCTGCCATTCCACATGACTAGTCTGCTTGGACAGCACATGGGTTTCCCATTAAGTGTAGGGTTAAACGTTGTATTGCAGCCCTGCCTTCCAGCAAGGCGATATACAGCCCGCAGTTACAAGCAGCAGCCTGTGCTGATGCCATCTAGGGCTGTGAAGATGAAAGGTGGCATCTTCTTGTCATAGTTTACTGTTAATCTTAACTGGAACAGCTAGGAGAGGGGAAAAATAAAAATAAAAAAAACAAAACCACAACACATCAGTGTTAGCAGGGATGACCGCCTAACATTTGCTCCCCCCCCCCCCGTATG
>JAOWBP010001760.1:790055-809409 GCA_028571105.1 Tragopan temminckii | reverse complement strand
CTCCGTCTGGAGTGGGTTTACGGGTACAGGGGCCACCAGTGCCGCAACAACCTGTACTACACGGCGGGCAAGGAGGTGGTCTACTTCGTGGCCGGAGTCGGCGTGGTTTACAACACCCGAGAGCACAGCCAGAAATTCTTCCTCGGGCACAACGACGATATTATCAGGTAAGGGGGCTGACTTGTCTTTGGTGGGGTGGGGTTTAAATGAAGGGAGGGGAAAGCGGGGCCGGCGCGGTTCCCCCTCCTCGCTTCTCGACCTGGCGTCGTGGAGCCGCTGGGCTTTCGTGCCGGGGTGAAGGCTGGCTGGCTGCAGGTTGTTGTGATTGTTATTTCCGTGGCATCGCTTCAGAACGTTGCAGTGACGAGATAGATAGAAAGCTTTCTTTTTTTTCTTTTTTTTTGTGCTGCACCAAATGCAAAACAGTTTCAGCGTGGCAATGCAATGGGAAGATCCTAATGCAGCAACGAGCCCAGCACCTTGCTCTTTCCAGCGCTGGGACCTCGGCGCTCTCATTCTGTTGCCTTACAGAAGGCAGGTGCAGTTCCCTTTACACCCTGCACAAATGTGCTGTAAACCTGGCCCGTAGATCAAGCTGATCTATTTCTATCATCCTGAAAATCTCACGCCAAGTCAGTTTTAGCTCTTTGTACTCAAGACAAAAAATAATCTCAAGCGTGCTGGTGCAAGATGGCTACAGGAGGTCTTGCTCCTCGTCTGGTCAATCTCTTGTCTCTTTTTTTTCACCTTCTTTCTGGACGTGACTTTAACTGATGCTTTTGTACTAGAGAAATACGAGAGTTATTGCACCGCACAAAGTAACAAAAACGTGGTTCCAGAGTTCCAGGTAGCCTTTTTAAAAAATCTGTCCGAAATACAGAAATTGTCAGTAAATAGAAAATCAGTGTTAATTCTGCTCCTACTCTACTCCTGTTAGATATCTGAACCTGGAATACCCTCTTAAAGGCATCATTGCACAGTATGATGCCGAGCACAGCTAACTGCTGCCCTCCCGATTCACCTGAATTCAGCATGAATGAGGCATTTTCCCAGCACAGATCAGCACAGACCCAGGAGACTCATGGTGTGAG
Organism: Tragopan temminckii; assembly: GCA_028571105.1. NCBI lineage: Eukaryota > Metazoa > Chordata > Aves > Galliformes > Phasianidae > Tragopan > Tragopan temminckii. The sequence continues at coordinate 808,318 of JAOWBP010001760.1, read as the reverse complement.
TGCAGAAACATGTGCTGAAGTCAAAGTTTGGACACTTGCTAACAGAATCACGCAGCTGTCATATAATCATTCTGGACTCTTGTTTACAGAAAACTATCCGCTTTCCCCTGGGAGAGCTTTTGGCTGCTCTGTCCCAAGTAGCGTTTTTCTCCTCCTTTTTATAGTCCATGAGAAAGCAATAGCATTTCATGAAATACCGGGGATTGCTTAAGAATTTATTATGGTTTTGAAGGTAATGTCACTTCCAGTAGGCTGTTCAAATAGACTCTTGTCTTCTCAGATAACTAAGATAAGAATGACTATTTTACTGAATCTGCAGTATCATGAAATGCAGGTTTTTCTTTCAAGATAAGCTGTCAAGACACAACTGCATATGCTCACTGCTTTTTTGGTTTGACAGAGATGCTTTTATTCTCCTTCCCCCACCCGCACCCTCCCTCTTTAATATCCCATCTACTGAGGAAATAATGTCCAGTTTATTGTACCTGACAACAGTTCCTGGCTGAAGCTGGCTGTGTTGTGTGACTTCTGTGCCTTGTCTTTTGAAGCACTCTTTTATAAGAGAGACCACTTTTGGCAGTCTCTCATTTAGAGTGTAAAATGGGAATAGGAAGAACGTGAATGACTGCTGTTTGTACTTCAGATGCTGCTCTGACTGTTCCACTTTTTAAAGAAAATGAGTAATCATTTGTTTAAATCAGCAGGTGTTTTGACGACTCACTGTTTGCTCAGCTAATTTTTAACTAGTGCTTTTGAAAGGTGAAAATGTCCAGAACAAGATCAGAATTCTGTAGAATGACCATAATTTCAGCAGCGGATGAGATGTTTTGGCCCAGAGAGCATGAGCAGGACTCGAGATATCAGATGATTTGAGCTTTTAGTGGCCTAGAGAAGTTGTTGTTATAAGGGTTTTAAGGGAGGAAAGAGAGCTGTTGTTTGAGTCTCCAAAATGTTGTGGAGTGTTCCATCTTTTGCATCCATTAATAGTTGCCTTTGCTACCTTTGATGCAGTTTGTAGACCTTATTGAAGAACATCCCATCACTGCCAGTACTTCCAGGTAGATGGTTCCTTGCATGAATATAAATAATAGAATTGAAATTATAATATTTTAGACTTCATGGCATCCCATTGACATGAATGGGCTGAATGTAATCCTTCAGCTTTTCTTGTTTTGTTGGTACTTTTTTCCCTGGGACTAACCCCTAAACAATAGTACGTATATTTGCAGTCCAACAGGTTGTAATTTTTAAGGAGGTTTGAAACATGATTAAAAATAAATAAATGAAGCTTGCAGACTTCAGAAAATACTGCAAAATCATTAAGACTGGAAGACCTTGAAGAGGGCAGAACTACTTCCAGCGGTTGCCATTAGCTCCTATCATGTTGAAGATATTCAGTAAATACAATTTTTTTGGGGGGGAGAGGAGGAAGATGAACCGAGAAATGTACATTTCCTTGAAGTGTTTGTTAAAATCATGAAGATGGATATTCTTCCTTGGTGAAAACGTTGTGTGATTACAAATGTATACTTGCTTTTTATCACAGTTTTAATGGTCTTGCCTCTTGCTTTCTGTCAAGATAATTCAGTTGGACGTAATTTAGTTTTGGCAAAAATAGACCAGGCTGCACTGGATTAATGAAGAAATGATTTGTTTTTTTCCCTTCTAAAATTCGTATTTGAAAAATAGGTTCTGCACTCAGCTATAAAGTAGACGTTCAGAGTATGGATGAAGTGAGTTCTGAAGTGTACTTTCTGTGCAAAGCAACTACAAGGTGCTGTACTTCTGAGCTCTTCTGCCTCTTAATTTCCCATGAGACAGGTTTCTGAGTTACCTGGTTGAGCTCTGAAGTGAGCCCAGCTTTGTGGGTGGGTTGCTCTGGGTGCCCTCCAGAGCTCCCTTTCAAGGCTAAAGCATTCAGTGATTTTTGTTACTTCCTGTCATGTAATACCATTCTTCTTGCGTGTCGTTTAATTGAGGAATAATTAATACTATTGATTATCAAGTCTTGTGTTTATAAAGCAGGATGAACACTTGGTTGAAATTAATAGCATTGGTTTTCTGAAGATCGCTGGTGCGTTTTATTTGGAGCCCAAAAAGACGTGCAATTTATGAAGTTTGCAGTCAAAGAACATGTAATATAGAGTGTTTTTCACCCTTCTTTCCTTTTTTTCATGTTTATTTCTTCTGTTTTTTCACAAAAGTGATCTAACAGCTAAGGGGCGTTGAAGGTCAGAATAATCCTGTTTCCTCTGCTCTGTAAGCCCTGTAGTTTGCCCTAAGGTCTGTGTTACAGACCACAAAGCAGTCACAAAATGCCTTGCATTGTAAGTCTGCATTTGATCTTGAAGTGTGATCTACCTGAAGCATCATAACTCAGGGGTGGGAGCTATGTCAAAGCAGAGCTATTGCAACATTTTAATGGGTAAAGTGTTGTGTAGGTTATCGTGAAGCATGTAGCTTTCTTTCATTGGATTTGGTCATTTGTGCTTTCCAGGATTAGGCTTCAGGAGCTGTAATAATAACGTATGGGTATTGTTTTCCTTCTTGAGTAATATTAAAATAGGTTTTTGAAGCAGGAAATGGTAACAGCTCTAAGTCAATGTGTTGATGAGAGCATTGCAGTTTGTGCACTGTCACTGCCTTGAGTGAAATTCATGTGAGTGTGGGATTTATGTTTAGTACAACCAAAGTGGTTTGTAAGTTTTGACAGTAATTGAACACTTCCAAAAGAAGATGAGGTGTTTTTATATTGTGTATTCCTTGTGTGACAGCAAGCAATGAGATCGCTGCTCTTTTCTCTCTTAATGAAGTGTTGGATGGGGAGGGGGGCAGTTCATTTCTATATTTTTTTCTGCAATTTATTCATGTGAAAGCTAAACAAAATGAAACTAAACAAGAATCAACCCAACAGCAAAAACACAAATATGATCAGTTAAGGTACTTCTCATTATACTTAAAATGCGATTTCATTGATTTACTTTTAGAATTCATTTCTAAACAGAGATTCCTAACCTTGAGAAAATTTAGTGATGATTTGGAGATACGTTTGTCTCCCTGCTTTTATTTCCAATAATTTCTGCAATATTGAGCAGTTTTTCTGAATGTGTATTGAAAACTTCATCTGCACTTTTCCTATACGTTTCCTAACATTATGTGATATCTGTCAAATTAAATGCAGACACCTCAATGTATCTGATATCTTGTGGCATTAAGCATTTTAAACAAGCACATTTTGCATTCTGGCTGGCAGTAAACGAACCACTTGTGAGGAAGGTACTGCAGGAGGCTGCTGCCTTTCTCAGGAGCCCCTGCAGTGCTTGCTGCCTGGGCACACTACCTGGAAAGCCAGCCTATTATCTGTGGATACTAAAGCATGTCGTTTCTGTAAGGCTGCTTACACTGCAATAGTAATGTAGGATTAATCAGAATATTGCTGTAAGTATGCGGGTGTGCTGCTGTGCTGACAGATTGAGATTAAAAATGGGGATGTGCCAGTGGTGATGCGATTTGCTGAGCTGTGAGAGTGACAAGAGGCCTGCCTTATTCTTTTTAGAGTCCTTTCCAGGAGTCTCACACTGGAACACAAATAACACATTTTCTTGTCTTTCTGCAGTTGGGGAAAAGAGAAATATGTTTGCCTCCAGCAATGTTGTTGACTGTAGCAAACGTAACTTTTGAATAACTCAGTTGATGGCAGAGATTTGCAAATCAAGACCCTGGAGTTAAAATATCTAAATTGTAGTTCGATATTTTTATAGAAATCTTATGCATTATAGTATTTCTGTTTATAGAGTGGTTATTTGAATGGATGCAAAATACTCCAAATTTATACATAATTGCCACCTTTCTGATGGTAAGGCACAGCATTTGTTTGCTGTAAAATAATATTCAACTTGCCATTCTCTTTTTCTGAAAGTGCATGGAAAATGGAGCTGTTTGTAGCTTGTGCATAACCTGGACTTCAGTCACAGAAGATGCACATGCAGGACTGCTGAAACAGCCCCTGGGAAGATAGAAAGGTAGCAACAAAGTATGAAATTTTCTACAGCGGAATGTCCAGACCTGCTTCCCGTGCCAGTGCCATGTAGGTTCCTAAGCAAAGTCAGTACACCTTTAAAGGCATGACTGTGGAGCAGCTAGGATGAAGGAGAATTTGAGATCTGCGTGTACTGAAATGCTTTGGGAAGTGTTTTGAAACTGGAGGTTGTTTAAGGAGTTTCATATTAAAGAAATCTATTCCCAAAGAAGCTAATTTTGTCAGCTTATATATTCTTTTACTTTCAGTATCAAAAAAAAAAAAAAAAAAAAGGGAAAAAGCCATTTCTTCAGGAAGTTATGGGGGTCATTCATGTATTTGTTATGATTGATTGCTATGGTGCATTTAGGCCTTAAGCCCTTGCACTGGTGTGAGTTGGCATAAATATTTGTTTCTTAAATATGCATATTAATACATAAAACATGTTGAAATATATAGTTACAGAATCTCATCAAACGTAATTTTAAAAATACATAGCTGAGATAAAATGAGGAAAAAACTTAAGCAATTTATAGCAGTACGTCTGAGAATGGCTGTCATTTGTCTACATTTCTTAAACAGAGTAGCAATTATACATCCTGGTGATACATTAGGTACAATAGTAGGAAAAGTAAGATTTGCTGCTTGCCCAGTCACAGCTTGTGTGTTTGTTCGGACAAGTAAGAAGTTGGTGTTTTTAAAAATTGCAAGTAAAGTTTTGAGCATTTAAATCAAAGTGATTTAAATGAGGTCTCCTTGCAGCCTTCTCCAGGCTCAGTCTGTCTTCGTAGAAGAGGTGCTCCAACCTCATCAGGTTCCTCTCTGCCCAGCTCTCCAGACTATGCAGATCTTGTTGAATGGCAGCACAGCCCTCTTGTGTCTCAGCCGCTCCTTCCAGCTTTATATCATCAGCAAACTTGCTGAGGATGAACTCCTTTCATCCAGGTTGCTGATGAAGATGTTGAACAAGACTGAACCCAGAACTGACTGCTGGGGAGCACTAGTTACGGGTCTCCAGCCAGACTCTGCACTGCTGATCACAACCCTCTGAGCTCTGTCAGTTAGCCAGTTCTCAACCCATCTCTCTGTCTACTCATCTACCCCACATTTTCTCAATTTCAAAACAAGGATGTTATGGCAGACAGTGTCAGAAGTCTTGCTGAATTCAAGGTATACAACATCCACTGCTCTCCCCCTATCTACCCAGCCAGTGATGACATCATAGAATGCTGTCAGCTTGATCAAACATGATTTCCCCTTGTCACATCTGTGTTGATGTCACGGTTTTATCTCTAGATCTGTGTCCAATTCTAGTCCTTTTTTTGTGGCATTAGAACATGAACGTGTGGTACAGATGAGGCTCTAACCTAGAATTAGAAATATCAGACTAATCTTGAAGATGTACTCTTGTTTGGGCTTGCAGTGGTTATTTCACTTTTTAAGTCAGGAAAGAAGTTGTAAAGAGCCGTATGTGAGCTATGCGGTTGCAGAACACAGCAGAACAAAAGTTCTCAAAGCAGGTAGCCCATTAGAATCACAAATGGGAATATTGCTTTCTCTTCTTAGATACATTTTTATTTAACATAATACCATGGCAGATAGGTGTCATTCATCAAGTAAAAAAAGTAATAATTAGGGCTTTTTTAAAAATGCAGGACATGATTATTATTACTTGTAATGTTATTACTTGTAATAGGTGCATGTATTTTGTAGGGGATGTGTTTTCACAGCAGGTTTTCCGAGAACATGTTCAGGTAATGCTTTCTTATGGAACCTGCAGATGTATCTGCTTGAATGTAGCCAGCTAGAAGAAATGCAGCATGCACTAAAGTCTACCACAGATGTGACATTTATAGTGGTGGAAAGGTTGATTATCCAAAAGCTTACACGCAGCCTTCCTGGATACTTTTAGAAGATTAAAGACACAGGCTCAAGATATAAATGGTTTTGCACTTTGAGACTTGAAAAGATTTTTCTGTCCTTAGAGTTGTTAAATAATGTCCTTAACAGAACTTCTGTCAGTATTTTTTAGGTTTTGTTTTATGCATTATTTTATGCATTATTACGTATGCATATTGTTGTTTAATTTATTTGTTATTTAATGAACTGGTGCTGCTATTTGGAATGTAATTCTTTTTGTTTTGGGGGCTTCTTTTGAATACAGGACTCTTCTGCATATAGAATTTTGGATATAAATTATATCACAGATCTCAGATGAAAAACTTTCAAATTTATTTCAAGTGAAAATTTGACATTAGATGCTGTGACAAGAAATATAAATGAGGAGTAAAAGTAGCCAGGGAGAACTAACTCTCTTTTACTGGGGCATTGGTAAGTCTTCAGATGAGTTACTGCTAGTATTCTAAAAAGCAGCTTTTGTACGTGCTAAATACCTAATTCCAAATTGGAAATTTTTGAGCAAGCTGCTTGTAGGCCATACCACAGATCTTTGTCAAGGGATGTGCTGTCTGCAAGTTTGATCTTCCAAGGATAAGCTTATCTTTTTTTGTCTGGGTTTGAGGTTGGTGCAGGCAAGACTGTGACTGGGAGAGAAGACGCTTGATAAAGGGACAGTAGCTGCAAAGTGTGATTATAAAGTAGCCTTATTTTGGCAACAGAGATTTGGAAAAGCTGATTTAGGTGTAACTGCTATCTGTCAAAGCTAGGACTAGTCAGAACTATGCAAAAAAGATAGTAAAAAGAGGAAAATAAGTTTTGGTCTTCTGAACCTGACAGCTGTGGCGTAAAGCTTGCTTTCTCTCCTGTTGCACTGTAGCAGGAACAAACAAACAAAAACAAAACACATCACCAAAAAAGCCACCTCTGTAGCATCCAAGATATTATAAGCTAGAGAGAAAGTGCAGTATCAGAAAGTGAAGGCAGAATTCCAGATTTGGGATCTTTGCTTTGAATAGTTTACTACAAAATCAGGAGAAAAAGAGAAATAATAGGCAATGGAATGAATCACAGTGCTTGCATAAAAAATACAAAAACCTTTAATTCTTTGTTTGTTCATATAAGTCCTGGTGTTAGTCTCACAAAAGTTTGAAAGGAGTCCTGTGGATAACTAAAATATCTCTCAAATACAGCATTTGCTGTATTTTGGTGGTGTAATAATTTTACAACACATTTTGTTTCATACATGTCTGTGACTGGCTGCACGTTCACTAGAACAGGCAAAATCAACAAGTATATGGATAATTAATAACTGTATCCTGCATTAAAAGTTTTGAATAATAGAAGATACCCTATCTTATGATGGTGCTCGGTGCAGCTGGCAGTAACAAACAATACCTAAGCTGAAGCAGTTTGTAACTATCTTTCTGAACTCACAAGCTCAGTGCTTCTCTCAAACATGAAGATTACTGAACAATGCAAAGAGCTGTTTGAGATTTGGGTACTTGGAAGTGGATTGGAAGAATACACAGGTAGATTCAACAGTGCAAAATGGATCTTCCTGCCTAAATGATCTGTTTTGAGCTGTTTTTTGGCTCCGCCAAAATGAAGATACTTACAATGGAATAGCGTCAGATACAGAACATATTTATGTGGAAACATTACATTTTGGCCTCAAGTTGCACCAGGGGAGGTTCAGGTTGGATGATAGGAACAGTTTGTTCTCTGGAAGAGTGGTCAGGCACTGGCACAGGTAGCCCTGGGAGGCGGTGGTGTCACCGTCCCTGGAGGTGTTAAAGAAATGTTGAGGTGTTGTACTGAAGGACGTGGTTTAGTGGGAAGTATTGGTGGTGGGTGGACAGTTGGGCTGGTTGATCTTGGAGGTCTTTTCCAACCTTGGTGGTCCTATGATTCTATCATTCTTTGTTATTTAACAGCCTCTATTCCAGTGGGTTCCAATGGGTTCCTCAGTACTTTAACGGTGACAATTTTACCTGTTGTTGTTTATGTAAAGTATTAAATTAATTACTTGGCATTAGTTTTTATTTGAAATTTACTGAATTTACATTTTATAACAATTCATTTTAAATAAACTACAAAGCAGTCTTGTTGACACCTCATGATAAGGTATGTCAAGTCAGTTGCTCGGGAATCTGGTGGGTTTTGAACAGTCTGTTCAGTATTTACGTAGTTCCTTTTGGTCACCTAGTAATAACTCACTTAATACATGTTTTGCAGCTATGTTTTGTAGCCAGCACAGTAGGGGAGTTATCAGATTGAAAGAGCATGCTGCATTTCCAAACTCAGTCTTCAGTTTTTGCTACGTCTCTCATCTTTCTGGAGAGTTATCACAGGCGTTTGCTTTGTAGCTGTTGTGATGGCCCTGCAGGCACTCCCTTATGGGCTAACATATGAATTACTCTGTTAACACAGATGGAGCATTTTAAAAATTTACGAGTAAATTAATCTTGAATGGGTATAATTTCTGGAAATATTTTCCAGGACTTGTTCATATGTGAAGGGAAATAGGACATAAATCTTTACATGTGAAATACTAACAAGAAATCCAAATCTTTGCATTTTTCGAAGATCTTTACAATTTACTAACGTAGCTCTGCTCTAATGTAGACTGAGACTTTTTGTTTAAATTTCTGTGATTCAGTGGGCATCGAGCCTTCCTCTGAATTGCAGGAAATGTATATCAGTGGTGAAGCCATTCTCTTGGAACATCAGCATGTTTGAAGCATCATGATGTCGTTGCAGTTAGATTGTGTTAGTGATGGAAGTATGATTTGGAGAGTTGCTGGGAGTCCTGGTGGATGTAGAGATTTTTGGTTTTCCTTTGTGTTCTATACCTCCGAATGTGTTTGTTAGCATGGACTATCTGCATTTGATCTTTGCTGTTCCTAGAACAGACTGTTTAGACAGAGTTCAAAGCCCTAAAAATTATATAAATTGACATGCTAGATTCTGGGGAAAGGAAGACATTGACTTCCCAAAAACTGGTCATGGGTGTTACTAATTATGTTGAGGAACTCTTAGAGCTCCATAGAAGTTTGATGTCACCAGTTCATTTTTGTCAATGATTACTATAAGAATATTTTTGTCATACAGCATTTTTCTATCAGAGTTGACATAACATGAGACAAAATACCATTTTTCTGTAAGACAGCTGAGAAAACAATGTCCATTTATTGGAGCAAGGAATGTTTTGGCACTTGTGCCACCAGCATAACTTTCACAATTTTATTTCAATTAACTATTAGACCTGGTGATTGGTAAATTAGGAATAAGATTAGATAAATTAGGAATAATGGTGGAGTGTTATTTTTCAACACAGGGCAGATTAAATGAAGTATGAATACACTGCTGTTAAAAAGACAGCTCTTGAGAACGTACTGTTCCTTGCTGTATTAAATAGTTATTTGATGGAATAATTCTGAATGTGCTCTGTACACAGTGTATTGCATTTCATATTTTTCCTGGGGTGTGCTTTATTTTTTCATTTTGAATCTGTGGGTCTCCCTTCTGCCTAGAGGTAAATGTTCTTTTACCTCGTCAGTTAGTTTGGGATGAATTGCTTTATGCATGATGACAGTTAAGTGCACTGCACCATTTTTTTCTGCCTTCTTCTTCCCTATCGGATGTATCTATTTAATCAGCCTACCCCCTCTAAACTAAGCATCTCCTGCTGCTGTCACAGGTTACTACCAGCTGAGCTTCAGTTGGTGTACTGATCCACCTGTCTGCCTCAGTATTTTGTTAGGATTGCCGTCTGTTTTCCATGGTGTCTTTTGTTGTTGTTGTTGTTTTTTTAATATGTATTTATTGGAGTGGGTGTACAGATATGTATTTGATATCAAATGAATTGTTAGTAAAAAAAAAAAAAGAACAATTGGTTTCTGTTCCATAGTATAACTTCCTGTATGCTTTGTATTTATGGACAACTGACCTAAATCACAGCCACAGTCTATACAATTATGTGTAGTTTCTAAGTAATCAGGAGTATGTCTCTCTTGAAAGATGCGTGCCCATATAACATCAAATTCGACTGGAAACAAGCCTCACTTCAACTGTTGTGAAACTAATTCACTGTAATTTCAGAGCAACTTCTTATGACAGAATCTTCATCTTTAACCACATTCCCCCTTAGCTTTAGCACAGAAAGTAGTCAGATTATCAAAACTCACATCCTGCACAAATATTAATGTTTATTCTACCAGAAGATCTCCACCAACATGCAGTGCTTTTCAGCTCAGTGTTGCTTCATTGTCCAATATCACACATATAGGATTTAATTTTAAGACTGGTAAAGAATTGGAAATTGAACTGTCATTTTGTAGAAACAGAATAACTCATTTTCATTCATGTTTCCAACTATTAGGATATGATTCTAGTTTGGATTTTGCCTTCATCTAATGTGACATGAAAGCAACTCAGTGAAGCTTCTGCTACAGTAAGAAATTTCAGCCTATTTTTCATGTCATTATTTTAAACATTTCTTCCAAATCATTATTAGTGCCAAGTTCACCAGAGTTTTGGCCTTGGCATTCTCAAGCTTACTCACGTATATTCCGCTATATTTTTGTTGTGTCATCAGTTCCTATGCTTTGTAACAAATTAGGATTACGTTACTGCAGCCTGCTTGTTCCATTCCTAAACCGAGCTGTTTATCAAGATGATGAATTTCTTTCTGTCGCATCTTGAAGCAGAAGAGTTTCACATGTTTTTTTTCCTGGATATTTGATGAAGAAAATGAGTAAAATATTTTCCAGAAACTCCGTGATAATAGATTTAGTAGATTAAACACATAAATATTTGTCAGTATGGAGATGGGAATTCCCTCCCTGGATGAGATGCTAGTTGCCCATATAAAGTATTGTGCTGTCTTTGATTGTCCTGATCTCTTCACTGAGCACCAGTCTACTTCAGAAGTGAACTGCTTGTGGCCACCCCTGGATAACTCCTTTACTTTCAGCATGCTTTCACATCTATCTTGGTGGCAGTTGTGATGAATAATGCTGTCCATTCATTCACTTTATGAATGTACTGTACTTAAGTCCTAGATTACTAAGCAGTTAGAATTAAAGAGGGATTTTCAATATTGATGAATCTGAGAGTTTTTTTCCTGAGTTTTCTGAATTTTAGCCTGCTAGAAAACATTCACTGCAAAAAAGTAAGTCTGGGGCTCTGACAGAAAGGTTTGTTTTCCTCTCAACTGTGTGATATCAGTTACTTTCCAGATAAGGGCAAAAAAGTAGTAGTCACAACCACGGTTCATTCTTTGTCATTTGAAATGCTGGCTTTATAATGACATGTGAAAATCCAGCTTATTGGTAATACTGTGCACCCTCTCTAAATCACAGACAGATGAACTTCAGTGCATTTCAACATAAACATCAGTTATAAGCATAAGACGTCGTATTTTGCTCAGATGGTTGAGGGCATTTCTACCTCCTCATTTCTTTCTGAAGACAGCTCACAGCATTCTGTTGTACCTGCTTTTCCTCCCTTAATGGTAGCGCACTCTTTCTAACATGTCACACATCAGTTGTTCTTCTGGCTCCCAGAAGTCAGTTAGGTAGAACTATTTTCCACCTACCTTTGGCATCCACCAACCCAAAAGGAACAGCTTAGGTTGAACTAAAAACAAAGTAAATGTCTTTCCTGTTTTGTGGTTGCAGTGCTCCCTGATGTGAGAATTCTCGGGCTGAAATGTAAAATATGCTGGAGTGTTTTATAAACCTTTCTTATTTTTAAAATATTAGCATATGTCTTTGATCAGCTGTTACAGAAACCAGTAAGAAAACACTGAGGAATTTAGTTCATAGAAAAAAATTGGCAGCAGATCCTAAGTTTTGAATGTTATTTTGTTGTTAGACATTTAATCTTCATTTTCTTAATTAGAGTCTTCATTTATGTTGTGAAGTAGACTTCTCTTTATTTCATCATTTTTCCTTTTTCTCTCCAATTTATAATACAGTTCTGTTTCTTATGCTGTTGTCAAAAAAAAAAAAAAAAAGCTCAGCTGACACAGTGAATAAAAATGAGTGTTTTTGGTCAGCCTTTAGGGAGATGACTTCATAGTTATCAATCAAACTCCCATGCAGCTGCACCAATCTGCTTTGACTGATGACCCCATGGTGACCCCCCTAGAGGCTGGCTAAAGGTCTCTCTTCTCTGCATTGACTTGGAGAGATTCTCGTCTTAATACATGGAAAGTTTCCTTGCTGTATTTTATTTCCATCCAGCTTGCAGCTTTTTTTCTGTTCTGTTTTCACTCCTCTATGTTCATCCAGATATTGATGTTACAGTTCTTCCAATCAGCATAAAGTGATGCCCTTTGGGTAAAAATCATGTTACAAATCTGCTTTTTTGTCCCCAAATCTGTGAAAGTTAGGTGCTGATTTACACAGCTAGAAATGTTTATTTCTCTGAAATGAGATTCAGTTAATTGTAATCTTTCAAAATTAGGAATACCGTTGTTCCAAGGTACAACTGACTTCTCCACTACGAGCTAGAACAATCGATTCTCTGGCCTTGAGACCAAATGTCATCATGCAACTTGCATGGTTTTCTTCCCTGAGAGAGGGTGGCATCATTCAGATAACAGGAACTGCCTGTGCTGTGTTTTGTCTTCCAAACCTTGCCCAGACATTGTGTGAGAAAGCACTGAATACCAAAGGCTGAAACTACTGGTGTATCTGTTGCTTAGGTGATAGGTGACCAGTGTTGAGTCTGTGTTCTGAAAGTGGTTTCTTTGTTAATGTGGATGTATATTTTAACATAGTTTAATTTGAGGAGTCGGCAATTAAATATTCAACTCTACATAGCCAAAGGCAGTCAGGAAAGCACTAACAAATATAGCTGTGTGCTTGGATATCCTCTCTTGTTGGAATGCTAGAGGGTAATAGAACAGAGGTCCTGCAGCTATTGCAAGCCAAGATAGGTACAGGCCTGACAATCAGATCCTGCAAAACTCAAGTCATATAGAAGCCATCAGAATCATACTGTGCATCTCAGTGTTTGCACAGTCATGGGAGTAGATAAGATAAAGCCCACAAGAGTCTAATAATTTTCCTTTCTCCTCTCCTCTGCTCTCAAATGAGGTTTGAAGTTGATAAAAATACAGGTATCTCTGAAAGTAATTTCCTTTGAAAGTTGTTTGCAGTAGTATTCTGTGGATTTCCAGGAGGGATGGCTTTCCCTGATTATTGGCATTAATCTCTCCCACTTCGATAGCTGAACTGTTTTGTCCAAACTACCCAGACTAGTAGAAAATGCAAAGGAATCAGGGAAGTTGTCTTCTACTTGCTAATATTATGTTTTGTGGGTGTCCATCATCTCTTGCAGTTTTGATATATGTTGCTTATATTCAGTTGTATATTAGAAACTAGTGAAATGTTTACCTTGTTCATCAATAAAGTTGTTTCTCCTGAAGAAAAGATTTTGTTTATTTTGAGGATTTTTTCCTAAATGCTCAACTAAAACCTAGAAGAGATCATCTGTGTATGTTATAAGTTATTTATATCTAGAGGAACAGTGACTCAAATCTTAGTATCATTTGTAAAGAAACTGTGTTCATGTGAAAGAGATCCCCTTCCTAATCTTGCTGTGTGGATTTTGGAGGTAGTTTTGAACTGAGGAATTGCTGAAGAAATCTATAGCCATCTTCAGTTATTTTTTGTCTAGCACTTGAACTGCGTCTGAATGGGTATTTAGCTTTGTTTGTGATGTGTATAAAATAACTGAATAACTGGATTTATTCTGTTGGAATCAAGAAATGAACTTTCTCTTACTTATAAACAGGAAGTAGGTGGGAGTACTAAGGTTGGGAGCGAACTTGGATGCAGCAACCATGGGGTGATGGAATTCAGGATCCTGAAGATAACAGCAAAGTGGTTAAACTACTTCTGACATTTTTAAGTGTCACAGCCCTGGACTTCAGGAGAGTAGACTTCGGCATTTCCAGAGATATGCTTGGAAGAATCCCCTGTATCAGCATTTGATATATATTGTTTTGACTAGTTTGTCTCTTAAAGGTTAGAGAAATTAAAAACATGTTTCAAATCCTTAAATGTGGAGCACCTACCTGCTTTGATGTTGATGTTGATATTCCATCATTCTTGGGAGGAGTGGAGTGGAATAAAATAGAACAGATGAGCCATATTTTCAGCAAAGTAAGGTAGCATGAGTATTGTTAAACTTTAATGCAATCATCTAAGCCATTTTTGAGTGAATTAAGAAGCATGATTACTCAGTGCTATGTCAAAAGATGTGTATATGTTATATGTCACTCCGAAAGTAATGCCTCCTATTTTTTTCCACTACAATAGATACAAAGAGCACAATAACACTATTTGATAGCGTTTTGTAGCTGAGAATTTGCTCTGCTTTTCAACACAGTCACCACCATTAGTTACGCATTTTTGCCAGCGATGAACGAGAACCTGTGTGCCATACTCATAAAAATCTGCACCAGCAGGGGTCCCTTGTTGCTGCCACTGCTGAAATGCACCACCCACCACCTCTCTGTGTTCACACTGTTTGGTCTCCATCAGTGTTTGACAAGTGTTGATGAATGTCGGTGGTACCATATACAGTGACACACCTTTATTCACATGTCAGACACCGCTCTGTCAGGCTGCCTCCTCTGCTGCCAGCTGTCACACAGCGTCAAAATGTAATGGGATATTGGTGGGAAGGTTCAACTTCTACTGCCATCCCATCAACATCCGCCTGTGACATCATGGGCTGACATCATACAATATGAGGCAGTACTTTTGAAGCAGCTTGTGTGTGTGCATATATGTATTTCTGTGTGTGTTTATATATTTCTATGTTTATTATTTAATCATAGGATCACAAAAGTGAGGTTATATAATTTTACTCTTTTAATATTTAAATCATGAATATGGAATAATCTTTGAAATTTTCCTTTCTTTCTTAATTGGGATTACTGCAAGATCTTTTTTTTAAACGTTATTCCAGTTGCCTACATACTGCAAAAATAAAAGCAAATCCATGCAAAATACTTTGCAGAGATGAGCATCTATTAAAATTCTAGTTGATTCTCAACAAGCCAAGTCTGATATTTTTGCAAGAGAAGGATGTGGCTGATGTCTTGCACATCAGTTGGACGTACTAAATTTTCACTTTCAAAAATAGACATATATCAGAAAATATTATTCTCTGCATTGTTGGCTGAACTGCAAGCATTTTAGTGTTGCAGACTGTAATGTCTCTGGAGATACCAGTAACAGTCTGGCTGCGGTTGCATGGAACTCAAAAAAGGCAAACTTACCCTTAATTTGATTTTTCTTTCCTGTTGACTTTCCATGGCAAATCTGGGAATTCTGATACACAATTACTTAAAATATATCTACTTTCAGTTCCATCTGTTTGCCTGTACTGAGAGCACTATAGGAGATACGAATACCTGAATCCAACAAGAAGTGTTCTGCAACACGATTTTAAAACCTGTGCCCTGTAGATGCAGTATATCTGAAATGTGCTGTAGATGCAGTGATTTATTAATGCGTTCTTAAAAACATCCTCATTGTGTGAAGAATTATTGTTAAAACAGCCTTTAGGTTCATTTTACTTTTAGTAGTGGTTTTTGTTTTCATAAGCTTTTGATCTGAAGCTAATGCAGAATGAAATCCATATGTAGTTCTTTAAGCAATATAGCCGAAGCTTGGAACACGTTGAATAAAACAGTCCTGTATAGCATTTTCCTTTAGGGAATTTCACATTTGTGAATGCAGTGCCAAATCATATATTTGCCTTATGTCTTGAGAAAGTGGAATAGGCACTCTCATGTTATTCTTTGACTTTTTCTGTTAGAATATGACTGTCCACATGACATAATCCTATTGCTAATAACTTAAATATAACCACATTCACCTTACAGATGGGGTAAATTTAAAGTTCTTGGAGCTGCAGCTAGGTAAATTAGCATTATGGCTTTAAAGTCCATATTTCTAAGAACATTTATACCAACTAAAGCTGGTACTCAAGATAGGGTCTTTCATGTTTCTTCAAAGGTGAAATTCTCAAATTTTGTTTGGAACCAGGAGGGAGCTGGCCATTTAATCCATTTTCATACTTTCTGAAATCAAAGATAAGTAACATGTGCACGGCTGCATCAATTCTTAGGGAGATACAGCCATTTTAGCAGCTGTCATTTATGAGCTAGTGCTGCCAGTATACAAGGAAACCAGTGATTCAAGTATCAAACTAGTTAGTTTCTACAAGATGCAGAAACATGTAGAACAAAATATAATTAAATTAAAATACATTTGTATGAAATTACTACATGGTTGAAGTTGTCACAATCAGTACAGTGAAACCAAATTAATTTTTAATTTGAGTGGAAGTTTTCTAATTTCCTCAGAGTGATCTCTTTAGCTATTGCAGATCCAATACTGCATTGATTTTTCTTTTACAATCAATACCTCTTTTATGCAGGGCTGGTCTGTGCATTTCAGGTGTCTTAATTGCACATGGCATAAAATGGTGCTGTAATCTTTTTTCTCTTAAGAAAAAAATCTCTTTTTTAATGAGAAAGTCAGAGAGACATCATGTCACATGCAGTATCCTATTGACTAAAAGTGGACTGCTAATGCTTGTTCTTAATTTTTTTTTAATTTTAGTTTGGTACATAAGCAGTGGCAGTTGCAAAGATAGTGGAATAATTTATGTTTTTATGTTGTAAGGCTGAAAAAGACAGAATTTCTTGGTCTAGTGAGTAAAGAGGTGAACTGCAATGTGGAATAGTCAGGTTAAGAGTCTTGTTCAGCCTTCAGCTTTGTGGTCAGAAAGGAGAGGATCATGTTTTACCTTCTGCCAGCTTATTGAGACACCTAAGTTGTAAGTCCCACAGAGCTCCTTCTAGAGGCAGTCATGAGAAGGAATTTCATCCCAAGGGTTTGTTGGGATTGGCATTGTTTAAGTCTCCTTTGACTCTTTTAGCATTGCAGAAATTATTCTTCGGAGGTTTTTGTGAGGATAAACTTGTAATAAGATAAGATTTGTGGAATGTTTTCATTTGTACACAGACCATCTGAGTTAGTCTTCAGACTTTCGTTTAAGCTGCTCCTTACAGCTTAAAATGGCCATTGCTTATTGGCACCATTAGCACGCCCAAAACGTACAGTCTTCATTTATATAATTCTGTTATTAATTGTGCTAATCTCACCACGCAAGACTAAAGTAAGAAGTGGAATCATTTAAAAGAAATTGTTGACTTGTTTAATGCTTCATGCTTGTCTCTAAAAGAAGGGAAAAGAGTCCTATTTTCTGTAATATATAGCACTTGGAAATCATCAAAGCTTTATAGAATTTTAACTGTCATTAAGGTCGACTGAGCCTGAGTCTCTTTAGACTTTCTTATCTGGTATAACTATTGCTTTTACTAATACTAATTTAGGTCGCCTCCCCTTGCAGGATAGAGACATTTGGCAGAAGTAGCTTCTGCTGTCATCAGCAGCACAGGAGCTGGTGAATCATGGTGGCAGAGCAAAGGGGATATCTGATGCACCAACCACATGAGGATACACACTGTGGGCTTTCTTAGAAATTTACTGTACTCTAGCTTAAATTAGTATACTTTTTATGATTGTGCATATATATATATAGTTTTCATATAATAGATTCATAGAATCATTTGAGTTGGAAGGGACATTAAAGAGACCTTTAACAGCTGTCTAGTCCAACTTCCCTGCAATGAACAGGGGCACCTACAGCCTGATCGGGTTGCTCAGAGCCCAGTCCAGCCTGACCTTGGATGTTTCCAAGGATGGGGCATCCACCACCCCTCTGAGCAATCTGTTCCAGTGCTTCACTACCCTTACTGTAAAAAAATAAATAAATTAATCCAATCTAAATCTCCTCTCTTTCAGATTGAAACCATTTCCCCTTGTCCTATCACAACAGACTCTGCTAAAGATTTGAAAATGCATTCCAACAATGTGCTTTCCAAGAATATGCTTTCCATCAGTGCTTACATTGAACAGAGTACATGCATTCTTCCTAAATTTCATTAAAATAGTATGTTAGTGATAACTCCTGCTTTTCGGACTTCTAATCTCAAGAATAAGATTTTGTATCACAGATGCCTAATAAGTAATTTGATTTTCTCATCCTGATGAACTACAGTTTGTCATCTGAAAGCACTGCTCATGCCCACATTAGTCTGAAAAGCACATTTTTAGAGCTTGTACAGTTATCTGTGAGATTCCAAGAGGCAAAAGGAAAGAAAAAAATTACTCTGGCTTTTGTAATTAGTATTAACATTTACATTTCAAGCTGTTTCTTCTTTTTTTACTTGGCTAGATTGGACTGATGG
>JAOWBP010001760.1:751029-781238 GCA_028571105.1 Tragopan temminckii | reverse complement strand
GAGGCTCAGGGGAGACCTCACGGCTCTCTGCAACGACCCGAAAGGAGGCTGTGTGAGGTGGGGTCGGCCTCTGCTCCTGCATTACTGGTGATAGGATCAGAGGGAATGACCTCAAGTTGCACCAGGGGAGGTTCTGGATGTTAGGAACAGTTTCTTCTCTGAAAGAGTGAGTCAGGCAGTGGAACTGGCTGCCCAGGGAAGTTGTTGAGTCACCGTCCCTGGAGGTGTTCAAGAAACACTTAGGTGTTGTACTGAGGGACATGGTTTAGTGGGGGAATATTGGTGGCGGATGGATGGTTGGACTGGTTGATCTTGAAGGACTTTTCCAATGTTGGTGATTCTGTGGTTCTGTGATTCTTTGTTTCGAGTCTGTAATTCTTTGATTCCTTGACTGTGTTCTTGTTAAAGAACAAATATCTTTGCTGGTGGTTTGGAAATAATTTAAAGGCAAACACTTCAATTTAATATTCAAGGATGTTGAAGTAGTTTGTATTCCGTAAACTTTTCTACTTAGTTCTGTTTTAAACTTACGTATGCATCTAGAAATCTAGAGGAACTGTTAAAAACAAACAAACAAACAGAAGTACAGTATGGACAAGAATCAAATACTTTCAATCTTTTGAAATTCTAAATTGTTATAAAAGCAAAAGAATATCTTGGAGCAGAATGTTATTGCAACAGCGATTGCGGAGCTACTAAGAGCTTACCATCTGGCAAGGCCCTCAGACCAGATGGATCCACTAATGACTTTTATAAAGCATTTCATCAGACTCTGCTGGAACACATGACTGGCGTCTGTAATGATCCTAATTTAACAGGGTTCCAGCCTTTGATGCTAGATTCATAATCACTGGTCTTGGAAGTGAAGAAAACGTTCATTGAAATCTCTTATTAACAAAAGCATGGATTAGGAAGAAGGTGTAATGTTAAGACGCTGCCTGGAGTTTGTTGGTTCATCTTTAATGGATTGTTTGATTTTCAAAAAAGTGTCTGTGAAGTGCCGTGCACTTTTATTGAAGACCTTCTTTGCAGATACATCAGCACGCTTGTGGAATTCTCTGTTAGCTTTTTGCACCCACAAAAGCATTCAGCTGCTCGAAGGAGCAGACTGCCAGAAATCCCTTCACTTTTTTTTTGCCTGCCCTGGAAGGAGGGGAACTTGCAATTCCCAAGCAATTGATCTCTGCTTCTTACCCTACACATGCAACTGCTCCTGTTACAGTTCTCACAGACAGAAGGTTGAGAAGTGCGGGGAAGTGACTGCCACTACCAGCAAGCAGTGCCAGCAGCAATAGCTGCTACTTTTTCCCCTTCTGTTTTCCACCCTAGCTAATTGTGTGGGGTGGAAGAACTGCAGATAAGGCGAGATAAATGTGAATTCCTTTTCGTACAAACCTGGAAAGTAGGGAGAACTTTTCTTGTGAAATTTCTACTGCCCATCTGCCCAGATCTTGTTGGCTATACCCTGTGCTGCAATCACTCTGCCTTACACTAATGAATCTCAAACAGCTATCTGCAGCCTTATTGCCTGTGGCTTGCAGAAAATTGGCTGGTTATAAGAGAAAGACTTTTCTGTTTCTAGCTGTTCTTCCTATTGGAAGGAACAGGAAAGATTCCCCAGCAGTGCTGCTCTGTACCATAAATTGCTGTTGTTTGAATACATAATCTAATCATATTTTTATCTTCCTTCAATAATAATATTTCAGTACTTTCCAGTGGAGTGATGTGATATCACAAATTGTTTAGATACAGGATCTTTGCTTAGAAAGGTTGAAGATACACACCTATATTCTGAAAACAAAACAATGAAGTTTATACTCAATTTTAAAGAGTGTGGAAGGGCAGAGAAGCCGTGCCAGTTAGAGATCTTCTGATCTGGAGACAGGAGGCAATCCATGTTGCAAACAGATTGAATAGTCACACATGCAGTTTTTGCATTTTCATTGAAAAACATGGCTATCATGTATGAAGGTATTCAGATAGTCACCAAGAATTGTTCTTGAGACTCCATTTCCTCACTCCGTAAGCCACAGTTCTGTCTGCCAAAAACAAACCCTTGGTTATCTAACAGCCAGACTGAACGTAGGCAGTTGTAGTGCATTATTGTAAAGGCTATGAGCAGGAAATGAATGTCCTTAGTGGTTCTGAAAAATCAGGCTACTTCTTAGGTGCCAAAAACTGATACTTGGTCCTAATTTTAGATGTGCCATTAGTTGACTTCATGCATTGAAAAGGATAAAGCAAATAACAGATACGTTCAGTACTGACATATTTAGGTTGTAGGAAATACGTTGTTAATACATCCAGGAATGGAAATGCTGAACATGGAGAGATCTAGTATGTGAAAAGCAAATTGTACAGACCCGTGGTAGATGTAATTAAGCTGCAGTTGTGTTCTAACAGTGAGATAGGTTGCTTCAATTAATCTTTTCCATCTGGTTTTTATGTTTTTATCACTGAAGAAGAGTAATCTAACTTAATTGTAAATGTCCCATCTTAAGTATGGTGAAGTTACCCTTTATTTGCCTTATGGGTTTAGAATTAAGGTGAACTAGCTGACACACTGCAAACTTTAGAATCCAAGCCTGAGAAGAAGGAAAAAATGAGCAAGTAGGAGAATTGATTAAAAAAAGTTTTTACTGAGTGTTCTGCTAAACTTTTTCTTTTCGCAAGAATTGTTCCTTAACATGAGAAAATTGTAAATTTTTTATTTTTTTTTTTGAAACTTCCTTGATGAATTCTTTTTAATAATTAGTATTATCTACTCCTGGGATATTAAAAAATACTCAGATGCCCTGAGCCATCTGTTGAGTATCAGTTTATTAATAGGATATTTTTCCTTATTTCATCTGTAGCTCACGTATTCAGACATTATTCTAATTTGTTTCCTGGATAACAGTGTAAAACTGTCTTTGTATTCATGTTACCCTAGGGAGAGGTTTTTATTATTAACTTCCGCAGGCGAGATTTTTCAAACTAGATCCTCTGGGCTTTGTCAGAGAGAATGCCTCCAGGACTGAAGGACAGCTAGACAACAACTTGGAATAATTGCACAGAGCACTTTTTGGTACAGTGTCAGCTATTGATAGCCTGCATTGCTCTATTTTTAGTGTGGGATAGTTTGGTAGATGGTGGCCTTCTGTGGAGATTTCTGTGTCTGAAGAGATGTGCACATGGATGGCTTTTGATTCTTCTAATAGAGCCTGCATTAGAGTGGCTTGCAATAATGTGCCTCTGTACAAATACTGCAGAAAATAAAAAAGTTGAGAGGTCTGTGTTTAACAGTGTGTTTACGATAAAGTCAGTCAAAGCAATTGTACTATTGGAGTTATTGGAGTAAATCACTGGACACTAGGAAATGATTTTTGAAACGTTAGCATTTGTCTGGATTTCAGTAAGAGAAATCCTGTTTGACGTGAAGGCTTTTGTGCAAGGTGCTATTTCTGATCGGCTGGCAGAGAAAAAATGAGATAAACTAAGAAAGAAGCAGTAAGTTTTGCCTTTCCTCAGGCAGCAGTAACTAAAAGCGTATCTGAAAATACATATAAATAAAAAGCCCGTATAAAAATGTTCTGATTGCACTTTTCTTACATTTTCTAGTTAAAATATTATTGCATGATAAGTTGTATTTTGCAATCACCATGTCAGTCTCAAACATTTTTTCTTTTTTGGGCAGAAGAAAATAATGGGATACAGTAAGTATTTATGGTGTTTGATATTATCATTCCAATAAATCAAAAGGAGCTGTTTTTTGAAAACTAAGAAAAATAAATAATTTTTTCAGTTTCATGTTTACATTTTTTACTGTATTGAGAAAATGTGTTGTAACTTAAACTGTGTTCTCTTTCAGCCTTGCAGTTCACCCAGATAAAACTTTAGTAGCTACAGGGCAGGTTGGAAAGGACCCTTACATTTGCATTTGGGATTCCTACCGTGTACAGACTGTTTCTGTCCTTAAGGATGCACATACACATGGAGTTGCCTGCTTAGCTTTTGATTCTGATGGCCAGGTTTGTATATCTTCTTTTTCAATGTTTTCAATTTAGTTTGACCTTTGTTTCCAAGAGATTACATTGAGATATTTTATATGTATAGGTAGCTGTATGGCTGTAGTACTTAAACTACTATTATGATTAATTATTTTAATGCAAGGATTGCAAATGTAGCTCTTTCAAAAACTGAAATCTCACCAAGAATTCAATTTAAGTAGATGCATTAGTTAACAAATGTCTATAAAAGAAACAACCCTCCTCGGCTGAAATGTAATAGCTTCACTACAAACTTATCACTTGCTGTTCAAGGGACTATTTCCTGGCAGAGTCCTTACAATCCTGCAGCTCTTTTGGCAGAAAGACTCCAGTAAGAGTCTCATTGGCTAAGGTGCACAGTCAGTTTAATTGAATAAAGGGGTTAGGACACAATATGTTATATGATTGTGTGATATTTTGAGGCAGTATTAAAATACAAGTAGGTGGTGGGCTGTTCACATCTAAACACATTGAATTTTTTCCTTGCAGGAGAACTAGTAAAAACATTGAATTGTAACTGAAAAAGGAGAAAAATAGATTAATGATATAGATAAAACTGAGAAATGTTTCACATTCAATTTTGTCCTTATCGGTGTCCAGTTTTCTTGTATAACACTGTGGTCATATTTTATAGTTTGCTGCAAAATATTTTTAGGACTAGTTAGAAGGTAAGCTGATTCCTGGATTCTTGCACAGATCTTCCTTGTTTGCTAGTGAATTAAATCCCAGAAGGACAGATTTGCCTTTAAATGCTTTTCTTAAAATAATGTCATAAACAGTTAGCTGTCTGTAGAGCTTTACTATCATATGCCTGATTGCTCTTGGCTGATCACAAAGTGGTTTTATTCCTCTTTCTGAGATCAAAACCAGACATACAATGCCTAAAATGTATTCTCACGTGAAACAAAAGTACTTTCTGTTGTGCATTATCTTGTCTGATCAGTGTGAGTCCAAGTACACTAACACAGGCAATTACCTTTAACACATATTAAAAAAGCATTACTAGGCAGCACTGTGGCATGTATTTCATTATTAGAAATTGGAGGTAGCTTTCTATTTTAAGCTTACTTTTTAACTATCCCCTTCCAATTTTTTTTTTTTTTAAAGTAAAACCATTTCCTCTGAAATCTCATGTGCCAACACTAATTAAAGAAAAAGGTGTTCCTAGGAAATGTGCATTAAAAAAATCAAATGAGAGCATCCCCGGTTCACCAAAAGAAAATTTTGAATGCTATAATAACCTTAACATGATTTTAATTCAGAAATAAGTATTCTTAAACTTTTCTCTTGTTTCTAACTTCATGAGAATGGTGGGTAAAGCGTTAAACAGGTTTAAATCCCTGTTTAAGCACCCAATAAGGATAAGCCCAGTCCATATGAGTCAAAGAGGGAGACTCTTCTGAAAATCCTGCTTGGTGCCTCATTGTAATTAAAAACTGAACTTACTGGTGTTGACTTTGCAAAACAGTGACATTCTGTTTCTGGAAATGTTAGAGAAATTGCAGATATTCTGGAAATGAAGATTTGCACAAAATGCGTTTATATCTGGAGAAAGACCAGTGCTGGAAAACATAAATATGGATGATGTATCTTGGCTTTTACTGCTGTTTCTGGTTTACAAAAGAAGGTGCTGTGCTGAGCCAAAATTAAAGAGCTTTGACAGAAGACTGAATATATGGAATTCAGAGCTGCTTCCAGTTTATTTAGTCAGCACAGTCACCTGAGGGAGATGGCATCTTGTAACAGGTCAAAACAGGCTTCATGTACATTGCTCATGTACCTTTCACTCTTTTACATAGAGTATCTATTTCTATCCTAGAAGGATTGATATTTTAGCCTCAAAACAAACAAAAATTCAATAATAACATAAGGTACAGGTGCGAATAATTGTATCCCTACATAATATTTTCTCAAATACCTGCTATTTTCCACTTTTATAATAAGTATAGGCTGAGGAAAAGCCCAGGTAGTTCTGCTTCTCTACCTGTGCTCAGTTCCCATAAAGACAACTCTGCTTCCTCCCACTCTGCTGCACACAGCTTCTGGTTCCAAGGGCAACCACTGTTGTGTGCTGCACAGCTCCAGTATGAGAATTTAGTGTAGGTCCCAGAATAGTGACCCTGCATTTATATTTTGGCCGATTTAATTAGCTCTTCCTGTATCAGAAACTCTGGGGTGTTTTCAAGCATTCAGATGAGTTAATTCTGAAGTATTACTCCCTGCTAGACTTACTCCCAGCTGGCACTGCATGGAGACAGCTTAGGTGTCTCTGCAGTGCTTCCCTGGCGTAATTAACCACAAACTGAGCAATGGAGAGTCGACAGTATTTATTGTCTTTTCTGATATACAGAGGAGATCAATAAGCAGCTTAAATCAAGGATAGTTTATTTTGTAGTACTTTCAATAAGGATTTGAAATTTGAAGATGAATATATTTTAAGGAAATTTTCTGTTAACATTCTCTGTAATTAATGTTGCATTTCAAGAGTGCTGAAGGGAGTTAAATTTCCAGCAAAGCAGTTGCTATTGAAAAATAGATATTTTAGTTTGTGATTTTTCTGTATGACTGGGAGATGACGTTTGTTAGGAGGGAAGCTGCACATTGTTCAAATGTTTAATGAAGAGCTGTCAGTTTGCCTATGATTAAAAGTTTATTCTGTTGAACCAGGAACTAACTAGAGTTTGAGAGCACCAACTCCTGCCCTTCACAGAATTACCGACAAGGCTGATGTCTTTTTTATTAAATTTCTCTAATGCTGTACATTTCGATTTCTGTTCTAGGTTGTTTTTTAAGGACCTCTTTTGTGGGCTTTCTTTAAAAAGAGTAAGGAGAGCATGTGTGCATTTCTGAATTTGGCGTTAGGTAGGCTACTTTAGCCAGACCTTCTAAATTTGCATAGACTTAAAAATAATTGTTTAATGATATGCATGAGGTACTTGGCAGTTATCTTCTTCTGGTGATTTGGTGTATTCTCTGAGCAGGATGCTATCAAGTTCCATTCCAAAAGGAATACTAAAAGTAGAAGTGTTTTAACTTAAAAGGAAATTCAGCATTTATCACTCATCTGCCAGCAGGAGACCTTCCTCAATAGACCTACAGGAAAAAGAAAATATAAAACATTAGCTAATATGCTCTAGAAATATCACTGTCCATCTACCAAACTAATGGTAATTTTTTGACTGGGAGATGAAGTCTGATGTTAAAATCATAAATCTAAAAGATACTGTAAGTACTGCCATGGTTTCCATGGTGAAGAGAACAGTATAAAAAAGGTGAGAAAATGTTGGAATCAGTGATGGTTCCATGAAAAAATATCTTGTGTTTTGATCAGTATGTCCAACCTCCTGGGTGGATGTAGATTACTCAAGAGCAAATAAAACATATGCTACAATAATAGTCCTTTCTCAAATACATAAATATTTTGATCTTGGTGATTGGCGGGAGTGCGTTTGTTCTTTCCTGTATTCTGTTTTCCCTTCATTACCATAACAGATTCAGTACCTACCTCTCCTGTTTCGAAGGCTCATATGTGGGAAGATGCCAAACAGATTTTGGTGAAATATATTACACTAAAATCTTTTCAGTGCTTGGTGTCCTACAGGTGCTTCTGGTAGATTTTCACACAGATAGGTTTAACAGAGCTTTTTTTTTCTATCAGTGAAGGACAATATAAGAAATAGCCTCAAAGAAAACATATATATAATTTTGTCATATTGCTTAGTACATTTGCTGGTGGGACTTGCTTGGTTTATGCATTACTCACTAAGCAGAGTTCAGCTGTTACATGAGGTTGCAATGTATGTTATATCAGTTCCCAAGCAACCAAATGTAAAAGGGATCTCTTTCATTACTCTAAAAGAAAAGAACTGTAGTTACTGTGAGGATACAGCGCAGGGTGCATGTGCACCTACTGCCTTTAAGCCAGAGGCCTTTGGAAGTGGCTCGCTTAAGAAGGAGGATGTACACTCTGCTTTTTCTCTTGAAAATGGCATGAAAAGGCATGGAATACCTTGTCTGATTTATTTTGCTACCAAATGAAAACTGGAATGTTCTGTTTCTTTGTGAATATTGATTTCACTCAGCTCTATAGTAATTGGTAGTCTTATAGCAATTAGTATTTTTTCTAACAAAGTATTTTAGAGGAATTTTTTTTTTTTTTTGCTCTTGTTGTCTTTGCTGGTTCAGTTCTTTTGTATTAACTCAGAAATTTCCAGACTTTAAACAATTTACCTGCTGCAAAGCCAAGCCAGAAATAACGGACATGTAATTGAAGGAAACAGTCAGTCCAGAGATTCAGTTTGCAAGTCATCTTTAAGCAATTCTTTGAGGAAAAATCTGATTCATGTCAAATCTGAAACATGGGTCCGTTTGGATCAGATGATTCATCTGCTTATCTTCATCTTTGAGGCCAAAATAAGGTTTCATTTATTGCATGTTCTTGAAATGTAGGCTTTCCTGCAACAGAGCAAAATGCATAGGAGCTTCAGTTGGACTCTTAATAAGTTTGTAGATAGGACAGTGAGAAGAATAAGGGACACAACAGATGTGAATGTTATCAAATTGTGTTACCAAGCTAGGTGGTTGTTTTCCCATGAAAAGTATCTCTCTCAGTCTCTTTCCACCGTGCAAGATACCCAGGCATGTTCCCTTTACTAACATATATTGGACGTACCCATTATGTATCTCTGTCCAACATATGTTATATCATATCGTATCGTATCATATCCATTTTATACAGTTGCAGTACATGTGGTATCAGTTTAGTCTTCATGCTATTATAGATCACAACAGTCTCTGGTCCATCAGTCTAAGATTGCTCACCTAATAAGAAACTCTGATGGAAATCATGTAAAGTTGGACATAATGAGCACAGTCACTGGGAGGTTATCTGATATACTGATTTATATGAAAGGCAGTTATTGAAAGTGTATCCAGTTCAGATTCTAAACCTCAACTAATTCATTAACATAATGAATAAACGTGTGTTTGGAGATAGTGAGAGCTTCTGTTTCCCATTCATTTTTACTGTCAGGTTAATAGATCAGAATGCCAGTGTGCTTCTGATATGATCATTTCAGTCCTTCTGTAATTATATTTGAGACAGCAGTAACCTGAAATTAAAACCTAACTCTTTAGAAAAGATCAGGCGTTTCAGTGCTTTCTCCAGCAAGCAGATGATTAACACAATTATCTTGATGATGCCTTTAGCAATGTGGTTCAATCACAAGTCACATGTGGGAAGCTCTATTTGTATAGTACAGTAAACTGATTTTTGAGTTGATTAACTGTTAACTAGATTACTGTTGTTTTTCCTTAGCGTTTAGCTTCAGTGGGACTGGATGCCAAAAATACAGTGTGTATTTGGGACTGGAAGAGAGGAAAACTACTGGCAACAGCTACAGGCCATTCAGACAGGGTAAGTGTATTTAAAAAATACTTTATTATTTATTATTTTTTGTTTATAAAAGGTTAACACGGAGGTAATTTTGTTCATTCTGTGTAGCTTCTAAAATACTGAACAAGGTATTTCTTTCTTCTCGTTATACCAGACAAAACACAAAGCACTGTATTAGCACATAATGTATTCTTGAGCTGGCTGGCTTGCCTGGGGAGGAAATACTTTGTAATTACACACTGATGAGGATGATTTATAGCCCTTTATATGAGATGTGAAATGCTAGCTCAGTGGACAAAGATAATGCTCTTTCCAAATGCATCAAAAAGACATTTTATTCTGAGGGAAAGTTTAATTATTTCCTTTTCAATTTTGCTTAAGACAGTTACCTGCAGATGAGCTAAAAGTTAGGATAAATATTCCTGTTATATCTATTAACTTCAAGCGAAGAATCAGAATAACGTCAATAAATAAGAGAAGTTAGAAGGTTTAGAATATTGTTCAGGATTACAAAATGTTTAAACAAGTTTAGCATGAGCAAAATAAGCCCCCACCATATAAGCATGCATATGGTAAGTTTTGGAAACACTCTGACAGCTTTTTTCTTAAGCATATTATGAAATTATAACAAGTTAGAATGCTTTCATATTGAAATATTATAAAGTTTTACTACTAATGGGGGAGTATTCATGGTAAAATATATAGAAGCAGAACAGCAGACTAAACCCTTTCTTCTAGTATATGTGTACATATAGTCTATCTGCATCTTATGTATCATCTGGATAAACTATGGAATCATAGAAAGGTCTGTGTCTGAAGTGACCTTAAAACTCACCTAGTTCCAACCCCCTGCCAAGGGCAGGAACACCTCACACTGGGCTGTATTGCTCAAATTCTCCTCCAGCCTGGTCTTAAACATTTCCAGGGATGGGGCATTCTCAACTTCTCTGTGTCAGTACCCCACCACCCTCAATCTGGTTGTTCATTTTCACTTAAAATATCCACACCACAGCAGAATCTTAGTCTTTATTCAAATTTCTTCTTTCAGAACTGATTCACTTCCCAGTTATGTCAGTGGAAGTTTTGCTACCATCTTGTGCTACCCACCTCACTAGGCACAAGATCAGGTTTTGAATTAGCTGAAGACTCCAGGACAGGCAAGAAGTACTAAAATCTTTGTCTCCTTAGACTTTCACAACCAGAAAAAGCAGATTTTGCACTGAAGAGGGAATAGCAAAAAATATGTATCTATTACTGCCACAGATTATATTGATTTAGTGTGCTGGAATCATACAGCACTTCTAAAATAAAATATCTTGTGTTTAACAAAATACAAAGTACTTGAACTACTGTAAGTGATGATTTCTTAAAGAAGATAAATATTTTGTAGGACGGCAACACTTTCTAGCATATTAAATGAACGATGGGTTTGCTTAGGATAATAAGTTTCTGTAGGGTGCTGTAAGTTTTCAGAGGTACACGTACTTCTTGTACAGTGTTAAGATGTACATGTTAACAGCTGAAGAGCTGGAAGTAGCAAAAAGACCCATTGTCTTTCGATACAGACACAGGTTTCCTGCAGTAACTCATGGCTGTGGTAACATCATTGGTTTTCAGCTTGGGCTTTGAGAAGCTGAATGCCAGAGATGAAAAGTCTAAAAATGACATGTTGGTGAAAATCTGGCCTGGAGTGGAAACTTCTTATTTCCAAACTTCATGCAGTATTTTTCATTTGACATAATCTCATAGTCGTAGATTACTCTTTAGTTCTTTTCTGATAAGGGGTGTAGGACCTGATGCTTAATTTTTTGATGCATGTTGTTATAAATTTAACAATAATCAACATGATTAATGCAGTTTTATTTCTGTAGATTAATTCAAATGAATGATACCTCATTTGTCACATTAAGTCTTTGTCATCAGCTTAAATTAACTACTGTACCTTTTACATAAAATAATAAGCAAAGATAAATGCACCATTCTTTCATCCCTAAACTTAAGGAACATTGGCTCACCACGTGATTCCCATTTTATTTGAGACTGTTAATGTTATTTATTCAAGGATATCTCAGAGCTGGAATAGATTCCTAGTTTGAAGGCAGGAAAGAGGTGTCTTGACAGAGCTGGGTGAGGCGGTCCTAATCTTTATACAAAGAGCTCCAGTTTTACCTAAATATTGTGCTTTCATTTTTAGCAATACTTTACAACAGAAATTATGCCTAAAAATTAGTAAAAGCAAACTGAGTCTAGATTTAATTACTGTATAATTAAAAGTATCAGCTTACTGCATTTCTTAACAGATATTTGATATTTCCTGGGATCAGTATCAACCAAACAGAATTGTCAGCTGTGGAGTAAAACACATAAAGGTAAATATCTTTTGTTGCTGTTATTTTTGTTTTTGAGTAAATAGCCATTGTGAAAAAAGTTTGTCCTGTTAAATGTTAAATCTCAATATAAGAGATTTTCCATTTTTCTTTTTTTAATCCGTGAACATTTCACCAAAATTTTTTGTTGGAAGCCGGTTTAGACATTAAGTGGTGACTAAGATGCAAATTATCAAGCAAAGTATGGAGGTCATTTGGTTTTCATCATTATATACTGCTAATTTTGGGGTTTCCTTCTCTCTGTCTGTGAAAGTCTTCAGTGATTTCTCTAGTTAAGTGTCACAAGGGGTCACTATGCTGGCGTAGGAGTAACTAAGAAGTATGAATGGAATGAATTTCTGTGTGACCTATTGTGCTACCAGCAACTGTAGTGATGCTGTAGGGAAGGTACATAATACCTATGGAGATGAACAGATTATAACTCTATTTGGCCTATCACGCTGTTAGCAACTGTAGTGATGCTGTAGGGAAGGTATGCAATGCCCATGGAGATGTGCAGATTAAAACTCTAGGATCTGACTATTGGATCCCTCTAATTCATCTTTTCCAGAGTTGACATTCCAACGCTTATAAAAATACTTAGAGAGAAATTCTCATTTGCTAATGCTCCCTGCAATTTTCTTTTTTCCTCCAGTCTCATCAAACGCATTCCTAACAGATGGTAATTATTTCACATGGCTGAGGTGGGAAGAGCTTTAACTAGAAGTTTAGGAAACCAGCTCAGCTAATATCTCTAGTTCGGGTTACTGAGAAGCTTTTGCCCTTGAAACCACCACTGCTTTCAAACTGTGGGTGGTTTTGGCAGAAGTGATACCATCTGTTGTATTCTGCAAGCTGTTTTCCAAAACCTGTCTTTATTTGGCACCTGTGTTCTGTTTAAATTGGCCATAATTGCCCCAAACGTGCATAATACCAGCAAAGTATGCATGTGGATAGAGGCATGCCAAGAAAAGAAAAAAAAAAGAGGGACTGGGGGAGTGAGTTGGAATGCTTTCTGATTAGATATTCCCCTTCAGTGATGCTCAGGCAACGCTCTACGTAGTTGTAAGTCATTATATGCCTGTGGAAATATGATAATCAGCTTGCAAAAAGGGATAAGAACAGCTCTAAAGCAATTGTAGCACTTTGAGAATAGGGACTAGTAGTTAGGAATAATGCTGTCTCTTCCTTAGCATTTCAGTTCTGTTGGGTCTACTGGGTAAGCAAAAATTAAAAGCTGTGATAAGGCTTAGGAGCTAAGTCTTCCATGCCCCACCTACTTTCTAATGCTGCACTGCTCTCTTTACTTATGGTAAGAGGCAACGGGAAAAATAATTGAATTAGAAATAGAGAAAGAGATGAAATAAAAATTCTTGATACAAAGATCTTCTGGAGTTCAGCCTTATGGGAAATTTATGGGAGCAAGAACAAGGAAAAAGACATGAAAATTGTTTTTAACCACAGAAAAAAATGTAGGCATATGAAGTGAGATAGGCATTATGCTCCTGTGTCAGACACCTCAGCATACCTGTCCAATCTCTCAGAGTATCTCTTTATTGTGAAATGAACCACTGAACATAAATGCCCATTTCTGCTTGTGCTGCCAGGCCTGAGTATTTCAGCACTTCTTTTACACATCTATCTGTAATCCACTTTATAGTCCCCAGAAGGTCTGATCCTCGAGTGGGAGCTGCATTGCACACTAACTGTTCCCTCTCCTTGATACAAATTATGTCCATTTAGAAAAAAAAATTACACTCAATACTGATTTCAAAAGAAAAAAGTACAATTCCATGATTCTGTGATTTTTCTAGCCCAGCCCTAAGGATGGCCTCCTACTATGTTTGTGTTCTCTTGCTCATTTCCTTTTCCTCAGTTAATCTTTGCACAGTGTTACTGTGTCTGTGTAAAAGTGAAGAAAGTCACTATTACACACCTAGAAAATCCCATTACTTCATACTCAGGTATGTTCAGTTTCAGGTACAAGTGTCTGCAGTTCTCAATCAAACTTCTGTAAATGTAGTTTTGAGGAGCATATTTGTTTCAGTGCATTGGGGAAGGGCAGAAATGTTTATTCAGCTCATCCAGACGCTTAACTGTTTTATTACTTCACAACACTGTTGACACTGTTTTGTATGGATGTACGTCTGTGAGATCTGCACATTAACATGAAAAAAAAATGCAGAAATTCTTCCTAATAACAGCATTTACATTTCAGTTTTGGACTCTGTGTGGAAATGCATTGACAGCGAAAAGAGGAATATTTGGTAAAACAGGGGATCTGCAAACTATCCTTTGTTTAGCATGTGCAAAAGAAGACATCACGTACTCCGGTGCTTTAAATGGAGACATCTATGTTTGGAAAGGGCTAAACTTAGTTCGCACAATTCAAGGAGCACATAGTGTAAGTTGTATTTTTAATGTCAGTTTCTGAAATGACTTGTTCATTGGCTTGAAAACTTTATTGAAGACCTTTTATTTCAGGTCAGAAGAGTGTTGAAGGCAGTTCGTCAGTCAAGATCTTATCTTAAATTTTGTACTTTGTTTATGTTTTGTCAGCAGATGCTAGCTGCTGAACTGATATTGACAGAACAGATATTGTTAGCACAGATTTAACCAAGCAGACTAAATGTAAAGTAAAGTTTCTAAATCTAAAGTTTCACAGATTGTAGCTTCAGGTATGATCAGTTTAAATAAAAATATTTTGTAACCAAATGATCTTATTTAAAACTAATTTTACCAGTAAAATTTCCAGTATCCAAGACTGATTCTTCATAGAAGCCCCAGTGCAGAGTAGATCGTTTTAATCTGTGAGTGTACTCTGACCGTATTCCAGAGGCAGTTTACTCCTTTCATAATAATACCCCCTAATGTGGAGCCCTTAAAATTACAGAGAGAGAAGGGAATGTACAGGTTTGGTACAGGTTTGTGCTGGCTTTCTAACCACTTGAATTAACATCAGAAATACATGTCTCTGTTGTTGCTGCACTAAAGGCACGGTAGGATTTCCATGTCTGCAAATACAGGGTGGTGGTGTGTTTTTTTTAATCTCCCCACGTTCATTATATTGGCAGTGCATCAAGATTCATTGCAACTCTTCTAATTACCTAATCCCTAATTTGTAAAAGCAGTCTGACTGAAGACAGTGGCATTTCTTACCTGCAGAACTACCATGTAATTGACAGGTTGTGATTATGCACAACTGCAGTAACGTGGAAATCTCTGAGCTAAACAGTAACTCTGTGGAGTACACTTCCTTAAGTTTATATATGGATTCATTGGAAAAAATAAATTCTCTCTCTTTCTACACAGTATGTTCTGCTTCATTCTTACACATGATGGAGTTTTTCCATGGCTAATTCATATTCTCCTGTCCATTTTGTAACCTCTGTGTAAATATTCATTAATTAAGACATTGAACAAGGCCATTTTTCAGAGGTTTTCTCTTTCATTGTATTAATTTCTGTACTGTTGAACTTGGCTTTTAACTGAGAGGTCTTCCTCATAACAGCACTCTGATTCAGCATGTGTTCCATGAGCTATTCCAATATAGCATAGCACCGTCATCAATAATGAAGCATTTTCAAAACTGAAGGAGTTCAATCTGTAATAGAACCTTTTCTTTCAACAAGGAGAATGAATTGACAATCTTTCAGTTCCTATTAGATTCCAGATGATGTCTGCACTGAATTCATGAAAGAATGTCTCTAACATCTCCACACCTGTAAGAATATTTGTATGGCTTGTTTGCTTGTTTTTCTTTATTATGGGTATCTATTTATTTTAAGTGTTCTATTACTTGCTTAATAATTCCTATGATAATGTTAACTAATCCAAATTTAAAGTTCTGCAAGTGGACCATATCACTATTATTTGTATGAAAACTTCTACATAAATCACTTGAGGTGAGAGCACTTGAAATAAAAATGTACCTCTGTGTTTGCTGGCTTGCTTTCTGGATGGACAACAGTATGCTGCCTAGCAGTTTCTAGCCTTTAACAAGAGTCTTTTCAAAAACGTTTGCTTTGTGTGTTTAAATCAGTTGTAAAGGACTTTAAAACTTGTTATAATATTGGTTAACAGGCTGGAATTTTTAGTATGTATGCTTGTGAGGAAGGTTTTGCCACTGGAGGGAGAGATGGTTGCATTCGGTTATGGGACACTGATTTCAAACCGATTACTAAAATTGATCTCAGAGAGACTGAGCAAGGATACAAAGGTAATGAGCTATTAATTTACTGGTTTTTCATACATCTAAACAATTGTTGCACCACTGCATTCGACGCATTAATGTCTGTGCATACTGCTGATTTTTTGCATAATGACCGTATTTACCTTTAAGATGTGTTCCCTTTTTACTGAAAATGATGCTGCCTGATGAAGTTTTCCGTGCTTCATTATATAAATGGAGGGATGCTCAGAGTTACTGCTCTCCATGATGCAAATATGAGAAAATAAATGAAAACTAATTAATTACAAAGACAGGTGAATTAAGCTTGTCAATCTTTAATTTGTTACTTGCCAATTCATTTAATTATTTGAGATTTTTGGAACCTGACATTAAAAGATGCTGAGCATCTCAGTACTTCACTTAGATTCACTTGGAATGGTACCACTTGGCGTATTTAATATAGAGGTTATTAAATTTTTGACCATCATGTTTATTGAAGCCAGTCATGCTTCCTATGAATCATCACTTTGATTAGATTTTTCAGTTTGCTTATAATCTCTATAGATGACAGTGCATGATTTATGAACAACTCAACCTTTAGGGAATTCTGCAACATCCATTTAGATTGAGAAGACAGCAGCCTGATAGCTGGCCTCAAGTAGGCTTCTGGCACGCGGTTCTGCAATGGTTAGCTTATGGTTTTAGACAATTTTCATATTAAAATTACCTTTGGAACACTTAGAAGACAACTAAGAAGGATAACATTTTTTTCCTCAGTTATGTATGTTTTGGTCTGTGACTTAGTAACAAGCTTGTGTTTATTTTTTCAAGTTACTTGAAACCAGATTGGCTAATGATTTTAATTCTTGTAAAATACAATATCAATGCTCATCCAACAAGCTAATTACTTTGAACACTCAATGAACACTGCCCCACCAGTTTGTCTTACTTGTCGATGTGTAGTGTGGTCAACACATCAGAGAGACAGGATGCCATCCAGAGAGACCTAGACAGGCTCAAGCAGTGGGCCCAGGAGAACCTCATGAGCTTCAACAAATCCAAATGCAAAGTCTTGCTCCTGGGTCATGGCAACTCCCACTATCAATACAAGCTGGGGGACAAGAGGATAGAGCACAGCCCTGCTAAAAAGAGCTTGGGTTACTGGTGGATGGCAGCTGGACATGAGCCAGCACTGTGCCCTCACAGCCCAGGAAGCCAACCATATTCTGGGCTGCATCAAAAGCAGCATGGCCAGCAGGGTGAGGGAGGTGATGGACTTTTTACAGTGCGTTCAGAGAACCAAAAATGAGGACAGCCTGAGAGAGTTGGGGCTGTTCAACCTGAAGAAGAGAAGGCCTCAGAGAGAGCACTCTTTCAGTATCTAAAGGGGGACTACAAGAAAGAAAGGGACAGACTCTTCAGCATGGTCTGTTGTGACAGGACAAGGGGAAATGGTTTCAAACTGAAACAGAGGAGAAGTATTTTCTTATAGGGGTGGTGAGGCACGGAAACAGGTTGCCTTGTGGTGTTGTGGATGCCCAGTCTCTGGGACACGGTCAGCTTGGATGGGGCTCTGGGTAACGTGACCTATCTGTAAACATCCCTGTTCATTGCAGGGGAGTTGGACTTGGTGGCTTTTAAAGATCTCTTCCAACAAAACAGCTGACTTCAGTTACTTTCAGTTGACTGCAGTTAACAAAACTTCCATGGAAAATTTTAGTTTCAAACTAGTAACATTTTACAAATCTGTAAATATTCAAATATTCACAGCAGTGATCTAATCCTAGCATGTTGTCTGCAGAAAGCATCTGACAGCAACTAGCTGCCCTTCTGCAGGTTACCTGCAAGGGAATTTTCCTCTTCGTGGAAGTTAAGCTCAATCAAGGAAGAACTTAGTGAAGGAGAATTCCCATTAGACATTCTGTTGAATGAGTCTAAATTGATGCCTTTATTTCTATCTGCTGAATGATAGAGGAGACAGAATTCTTAGATGAGAGCAGCTAAGCAGAGCCAGGCACCATAACAGCAGCTATGTGCCTGAGCACAGTCAGCAGAGGATTTTGTTATATTCCTGCATGGCAAAAGTGATAAAAATAAGCATTTTTAGAAAGTGAATTGAGTTGCTGTTTTGTATAAGTTGTATATAAATTAAAACCTTTTACAAAAATCGGTAACTGATCTCTTTAAAACATTGTCTAAATCTTGTCTTGAAAACATTTAAATCTTTCTGGTCTATCTTTGTCAAAACACTGTCTGCATTAATGGCAAGAAACTGACTCAAGCAAGTCTGGAAAATTTCACAGAGCTTAGCCAAAAACGGTGTGGCCATGAGCATAATCGTTTAGACAAAGTAAAAAAATACTATGATTTGTATGTGAAGTGTTGTTTGACTTCTGGACCTGCCGTAACTATAAAAAAATCAGGTCCTTGGGGATGACTGCAGGTCATCAAACCCAAGCATGTACTTACTTCCTTGTCAACATCTTTTTCCTTTATCCTATTCTCTAGGCTTTCTTCTCTCTCTGTTTGGTGTGATACAAATCATGCCTGCTATGTTTCTGTTCTGCCTCTGTACTTTTCTCTTGTTACTGTCCTGTATGCCATCCACTGATGATACCTCCATTTAATTCTTGCTACTAAGACTGTAAAAAATATGTTTTACTTTCCGTTATCACAGTGGCTAGTTTAAGTGTGTATGTAACTTGAAGCAGTACCAGTAGCCTAATTGCTTATCCATGACCTCCTGTTCCCTTTTTTCTTTTTCAAAAGCCATTTACAAAGACATCAGTGATCAAACTTAAAACTCCTTTCCCAGGTGGTAGGAAGATTTTTGTTCTGCATATCCTCATTCATTGTTCATCCTCTACTGAAGTGTACTAAATACTTTTAAAGTAGGGTGCATTGCCAGTAGCTATCTGATCATAGACTTGGCATTTATTTATAAAATACATGTATGTATCAGTAAAATTTCTGAGAATGGATGATCTTTCCTTATGTGCAGAAAAAATTAGCTTTCCCACATGGAAAGATGTAATTAGTATTCTAAAACTTAACACCAATTTGCCACTTCTGAAGTTCAATCCTTGTGTGGCATTTGCTGTTTATCAAGAAGACGTCAGTCAAAAGTTCATTAGATTCTCAAAATTAAAAGGTACTGGAGCTGGACAAGGCAATAGACAAAGTTTAATTTGCCCTTCTAAAAAGATGACACAAAATGCTTGCAGTATATTTTATTTGTATGTCTGGTAGTTAATTGCATTGTGTATTCCATTCCAAAAGATATTAAAATCGTGATGTGTTTGACCTTGACTACATGACGAATGAATTTTTAATTCATTCACATCTCATAGAATCTAGACCCATTACTGAAACTTCGAAATTTCACATTTTTATGTAATTCATTGGACAGAAGATAGAACCCTTCAAACAGTCAAGAAGAGAGTGCTACCAATCCATTAATCTTTTGGTTTAAAGTATTCAGCTAGGGTCACAAAACCAAATTCAGTCTTAGAGCCACTGAACTGCTTTACTTTTTGAGTGTTCTTCAAATGGTTACTACCAGATTTCCCTACTTTAAAAGATGTTTCTGAATGCAAAACACTAGTTTTCAAATGCAGTCAGCTATGTTGAGGCAGTCAGTGCTGTAATTCATTGATAAGAGGATATTTTTGAGCTTGTTGTTAGAAAAATTCCAGCTGCAAAGTTATGGATTTTTTGGAATAAAATCAAGCTCTCTAATATGTGTGAAAAGCAAAAATTCTAATTTTTTATTTATTTATTTATTTTTTGTAATAATAAGTTTCGATAAAAGTAGAGAAGGGTGATAACTTGTAATTTAAGATCATCATTAAAATTTTATTTACTGTTTTATTTAGATATGCAAAAATGTAAAGTACTGGAAAAAAAAATAAAGCTTCAGAAGAAAGAATCTTACCTATTCTAAAATTTTCATCTTTAAATCATGTCTTATTTTATGTAAATTCTGAAGATGTAAGCAAAGCAGAAGAACTTGATCCCTTGGCAGACTGACAGCAGGGATGTTAGAGACAGCATTTTCCCAGAATTGAACTCTTTCTTTTTCTGTGTAATGGAGATAACTTAGCAGAACTGTTTTGAGATTCAAACAG
Source organism: Tragopan temminckii (assembly GCA_028571105.1). NCBI lineage: Eukaryota > Metazoa > Chordata > Aves > Galliformes > Phasianidae > Tragopan > Tragopan temminckii. The sequence continues at coordinate 761,151 of JAOWBP010001760.1, read as the reverse complement.
CTGTGATATAAGGCTTGTTTTGAAAACGTGATGATTGTTGTAAATTAACTCTTGAAGTCTTAGTGATCTTCACTGTACTATCATTTTGTCTTGTCATTGCCATTAATCTGAAATTATTCTGTCCCGTCAGGTTTGTCCATCCGAAGTGTCTGTTGGAAAGCAGACAGACTTTTAGCAGGAACGCAGGACAGTGAAATATTTGAGGTGCTAGTAAGAGAAAGAGATAAACCCATGCTGATTATGCAGGGTCATTGTGAAGGGGAACTCTGGGCCCTGGCAGTCCATCCAAAGAAGCCCTTAGCAGTCACAGGCAGTGATGATCGATCTGTACGGTAAGGCTAGATCTTGTGTTTTTCTAATATATTTAATCACGTACATATCATTTTTAAGCTGTTTCAATTTGATGTATTTGTAAATGATTTATATTTTAGCCTTACGTTAAGAGTCCCGTAAGGCAACATTCCCCTCCTGCCCCCCACTTTCTTTTTCCTTAGCAGCTTTTCTTTCTCTTTTCAGTCCTCGTATGTGGTCTTCACACATCATGTAAAAGTAATCAGAATTTGTGTTCAAATACTTATGTTTAGCACGTGCTGGAGTACTCTGCTTTAAGTACGTACTACTGTTCTGAACAACACTTTTAATTCTAATTCTGACAGTGACTTCCTGCTTCTCATCAGTTAGTACCATGCAAAAATCGAAAATCCTAAACACCTTTGACTCAGTTTTTACACAGCAGGTGTCTGAGCCAATTATGAGTGTTTAGGAAATTTAATCTAAACCCAATTGAATTAAAATCCGAGAAAATGAGGCTGGATTACTCTGATGAAAAACATCTTTCAGGTGTTTACTTGTCGCAGGTGCACCTCAAGTCTTGATAGCAATGATTTGAAACTTTGTACACATATTTGTGGAGGTTTTGGTAAAGTCAAGGATGTTTCTTTTCTTCTCCCTGTTGAGTTTGACCAATTGAGAAGCTGATGAAAAACCTAAGCATTTTTTGTGCTGTTAGTAAAACTTACGGTAAAGCACGGAAGTTAAGCTACGATGCTAGCCATACTGATAACAATCCCAAACCCACACAGCTGTTTTCTGTTACATCATCTGGACATGAATAGTACCCACTGTGGCTAATTACTTACCTGAGATTAAAGAGAGTAAGAAAAACTTTTCTCAGCCTTCTGTTTTCCACACAGGGAAAGATACCTATCAAGACTGGACTGACTTTTGGGAGACCAGATTTTGTTATGGTGGTTTCCTGAGACTTTTCTCAAATCCTTGTTCTCTCAGTCCCTGAAGCCCTACACTGCACATAGTGCAGTTCACAACAGCATGGTTTCTCTGGTTTTCCAGGGGTTTCTCCTGACCTCATTGTCCTAATTTCTAACCTTTCCATTCTCCAACCCTACACCAAATAGGTAATAACTGACTTTCATCTTCCATAGACAATTTGGTTTCATATTTTCAGATCAACCCTTGGATGTTACCAAACAGATTTTCAGTTCTGATGGACTACTAGTCAAGTTATTTCAGAAGCATAACAGTGGGTTCTAACATTTGGACTTGTTTCAGTTTTCTGTCATACAGAGAGCTCCAAATTTGTGCTCCTTCAGATTTCCCATTGTGTATTCACCTTTGCCTTGAAGCTTGATGGTCAGTTGGAGTTTCATTTTCTTTCTTTTCCTTTCTACTTTTTTACTTGTATGGCTTCCTATTCCTGCCATTCCTCATCTCTTTCTAATCAATTGTGAAACTAATGAAACTCCACTTAGTCTCTACAATCACATTATCTGCATGTTTCCTACACATCAGCATTATTTCAATTTGTAAAATGCAGGAATGGTCTCTTCTGCTTGGAATTTTCTGCACAGTTTTATAGGCAAGCAAAAATTGACACTGCCTGCATTCTGGTGGAATGTGAGCCCGTTCCCAAACAAGAGCTGCAATGCTGAGATTAGTGTAGTACTGATCTCAAGCTAATAAACCATGCTAAGATTATGGACTTATTATCTTGGACTCATCTCTTGACTTAGCTTGGTAGTACCACTCTGGTTTGGAGCTGGATAATGTGTTGTAGTGTACATGAGACTTGTGCCCATCTATGAAAGGCTGTTAAAGCATGTTCCCTGTGCACAAAATCTTGTTGAGTGGTGGTCTTATGATTACTACTGCTGTTATACTTCTTGTTGTTAGATTACTGATGCCTTTGAACATCACCATTCTTAAAATGTGCATTTATTAACATTACAGGTAGTCTTCTGCACTTCTGTACATTCATTTAGCTCTTTAGGCACTAGAGAATGGAGGATTTGAATTCTAACTCAGGCAGTGATACTTTTTTTTTTAGTGTGCTAATGCTTTATGTGAGGAATTCCAGAGAAATGTACAAATTCTTGTGTATTTTTACTGACATAAAACATGCACAAAAGGATTTTTCCTATTTTTTTTTTTCATTATATTTTTTTATCTGCAGGCTTAGGCTGATTGCATGGTCTTAGCCACAAATACAAAAAAATAAATGAATAATTTTGGAACTGAAAGATAATTCTGCTGGTAAAAAGATTTTCCACAGTAGAAGGAGATTATCAGTCCCAAACAATAAAAAACAATTGTGGTAGGGAAATTAAGCATCTTGTGTTTGTTTACCTAGAAAGTTCATGCATTCTTAACAATGTCAGGAGAGTTCTAGTAATGATTTTGCATTGACAGGAGTGTTTCTGTATTGCTATTTCCTTTGTTGCATAATTTTCCTGTAAGTAGAATAGAATATAAATCTAAATTGTTTTACAGATAAAATTATCTAGTGAGCAAGATTATGTTATCATGTCTAAGTGATGTGTTTAAACGAAAAAGACTTCTGCATGGTGAAGAGGAATTTCTCTAGATTTTCTCTAGCACAGCTGAGAGAAGACTGGCCAAATACAGGATTCCTACACTTAAAGCTTCAATGTCCTGTCAATTAGGAACACTGCTTGCTTCATCATTCTTATGGCAGGAAAAAGCATCAGCCTCATCTGAATACTAATGGAGGCATAAAGAATGATTTATTACAGTTGTTCAGTGCAATTAATACATGTCTTTTTATAACACAGCAGTATAATGCCTAGCTGCAGGACTACAAGTAGCTGACATTCTGGCAGAACATCTCTGCTCTGCTGGCTGTCTTTCTTGAATGATCTATTCCTGCATTTGTAGAAAGATTGATGCACAGTCTTATTTTTATACAAATTATTTTGAATGTATAAGTCTCTGATTTATTTATTAATTTATTTATTAGTGCAGTGTTGTTCTGCCAGAGCCAGCATTAAAGTTGCTGCCATCAGTACTGGCTGTTTGTGAAGACAAAGAGGTTGCTGGTAAGCCTCTTGAGAGGCTGTAATCAGTATGTGCACCAATAAACAATGAACTCTGTGTCAGGTATGTGACAGAAAATACTGGAATATTTACTAATAAAATTTTTCATGAGTCTATTGGAGCTTCTAAAACTCAGACATTTAAACAAATGTAGAAGAAAGTTACTGAGGAATGGTGAAAACATCTTTGATTTCTTGGAAAACAGAAGCAACTTTTATACAGAAGTGGTTTATTTATTCAGCTCTTTCAAAAACAATATGCAGAAGAATTTTGCCAGAAAAGATTACCTTCCTTATTTTCATAAGCAAAGCCAGGCCTTTCATCTCTGAGTTGTGCATATGAATGCTTGCATGTGTACAAAATTATTATTTTTATTAAAAATGATAAGGTAACATCTGGAATTATTCTTACATTAAAGTTTGGGGTTTTGATTGCATGTTACTAAGAAAATTGAATTATTCATCTTGCACTGCCGTGTATTGCAATTATGCTCATAACCTAAGTGATTCATGTGGAGGCAAGTTTTGGAGGCATACTGTCCTGGTGTTTCTTTTTCAATCTTTACTATTTCTTACTGGTTCTGTTCTCCCTTGCATGGCTCTGAAGAATCTTGCATCTGATTCCTACTTCTGTTTTGTCTTTGAAAACAGTTCTAGCATTCCACATCTATTTTTCACCAGGAACCTGTACTTGCTATTCTTTCACAGAGGCACCTTTTCAAGTTTTTTCTCATCCTTGAATTTTTGAGACTAAGAGAGAGCCAGCGCCATTCAGGGGCGTTAATTCTGGATTTATCCTAACAACATTAACTGGATAAGTCCCAAAGAGTTTCTGATTGAAAAGAAGTGCTGAGTTGACAGAGTACCACCTTTTCTCAACACAGGCAGTCAAATGCTGTATTTCTACAAAATTGATCAAACTCAATCTCTTTTCTCTCCTTTTACTCACACTTCAAGGCTGCATCTAAATGCTACTGCTGGTTTGATCATAAACTTCCTTCTATTCGAAGTATATTTATGTTCTGTTTATCCTATTTGTTCCAGTGCCAACATGATCCTTCAACATAAATTTTTCTCCTTCTTTGATGTTTATCCTACTGATGCATTTTTGGAAGCAACACTATCCCTTCCCAGCCTTTGTTTCACCAAGGTGTAGAAGTTAAACTCTTTTAGTCTTCTTCAGTGTGAGACAGTCTAGATTCTCTTGATCGTCCTAGTAATCCTTCACTGCATCTGTTCCTGTTTTTATTCGAAGTTCTTGGAAGACTTTGTAAAGAGCATGTTGGATGAAATGACTGTCTGTTGTGTGCTATTGTTTTTGTGTATCTCCTGAAATAGCACCCAGGATACATTTTAGGATCAAACTTCCTTTTCCCTGTCTGTAACTCACTCATGGATCATAGTCATTCTGTACTTGAAAGAATAGTGTGAGATCTTACTTCTTTTTGCTAGTTCCCCTTGTTTCAAGCCTATGGCACAATTTTAGAGAATAAAACTTGCAAATACAGGTTTTGGTTAAGTTTCATTCCACATCTGTTTCATCATCAAGAATCCTGTTTCTACGAATATGATAAATCCATCTCTGGGTTCACAGTGCCTCCCAGCTTGGGGTCCATCGCAAATTTCATCAGCATTCTCATCTTTTATGTCAGTGTCTTTAGAGAAAATACTGAATGTTCATATTCCAAAGCTTGAAATCTCAGTAGAATCTTCCATTCAGCTAATTGTTTCTTTCTGTAAAGCTTGCATTAAACTTTTCCAGTACAATGTACAGCTCTTGTGTAAGTTCTCATTTTCTTGAGTTTGGCCAATAATTCAAATATTTTACTTCATATTTCATAAGTCTTTACAAAATATATTGGATCTATGACATTGTCCCTCAAAATCCTGGTATTTCTAACTGGTGTTTCTGGGTATTGCTGACTTAGTTTATCTACTGCAAAAGATCTTTTATGCATTTTCTTCCATGTTTTATTATTCTTTACTTTTTTTTTTTTTTTTTTCCTAAGTCTTAGATCTCAAAATACTGAGATCTGATGAACTAGGTTGTAGTGATCCAGGAAACTCCCTCCATTCTTTCCAAAAATGTAGGTAACAGTGTTTGCATTTCCCCATCTTACAGAATAACATATTTATTGATTCCTTTTATTTGAAGTATTGCAAATCAGCAAATCAGCTTGCATTATTGTTTACTACATAGATTGAAAGTAATGTCTCCTATTTATTTTCGTGTAAACTACAACAGCTATGACGAGCACAATAGCACTATTTGATTGAGCAAATTCTTAGCTACAGGACAGTGTTTTTCAACATAATCACCACCATCAGCAATGCATTTTCACCAGTAGATAACATGAGACTGCATGCCACGCTTCTGCATGGCATTCCACAACATGGCTTGCTTTTCATGTCACTGTCACTACTGCTGAAATGCACCACCCACCATGGTGCTTACATCCACTGTTCGGTCTCCATAAACGTTCAGCAAGCATCAATGAAGTTCAGTGGGTATAATTTTTTCTGCTTGAAGGAATTCATTTCCACATCTTTGCTTCATACACACTTACATGTCAGACACCATTTTGTCACACAGCCCCTCTGCTGCCATCTGTTGCACAGTAACAGAATGTCACAGAAATTGGCAGGAACCTCTACTGCCATACCACCAACATCTGCCTCTGAGGTTGTGAACCTACATAATAAAATAGGAGGTATTACTTTCAGAGCAGCCCTCTTAGTTTACTCAGTGTTAAAGAAGAACCATTTCCCCATGATTGGAATGTTTATGCTCTGAGTACTACTTTCACTTCCAGCAAAAATTTCACCCTATTGACTCCATCTGTCTAGAGGAAATTGCATTTTTGTTATTCATCCAGGGGAATTCTATTAGATAATTAGAGTCTGAAGATAATACAGAATGCTAAAGTCATTTAGCTTGAAGCTCCCCCTTCCCCTGTTTACTCTTCAAATGTCATAGATGTGTTCAGGTCTGAGCTGCCATCTCCACCAGAACTGGGGGTTGTAAGGACTCCTTTATTTTGAAAGGAATTTGAACCTGGGATTTCACTTGATGTGAAAGAGATTTAGTACTGCTGTCAGGAAATTCTATCTCCATATATTGAATCAGGCAGTCAGTACACTATCTTTCTCCTCCAAATCTGATGAGCAGTTTTGAGATTTTAAGAACTACTTAACTGTAAGTCTGTTGGCTCAAGTCAGTAAAAATATCTTCATTCCATAGTTGGAAAGGATCTCAGTGCATTACAAAATCTTAACATAAGGTGCGTATGCAAATGGGGCATTACCAATTCAGTTGGACCTTTCATTTTCACTCTTGATAATATTGAAATATTGTGGAGTTAGGAAGAAGTTTCTACTGCTTTCAATTTCCTTTGATGCAGACTATGGAGTCTTGCTGACCATGCCTTGATAGCTCGTTGTAACATGGAAGAAGCAGTGCGGAGTGTGTCTTTCAGTCCTGATGGATCACAGTTAGCACTTGGTATGAAAGATGGCTCCTTCATTGTTCTTAGAGTAAGGTAAGATGAGAAAATATGGCATTCATTTCTCAGATTTTCTTTTTTGTGGGTTTGTTTTTTTTTTTTTTTCTGAGTAATTCAAAACAATTTCATAAAGTCTTTTATTCCTATTCATCAGAAAATGAAAGTGAACAGAAGAGAGTAAAAATTGACCATATCCTTCCGTAATATTACTTTCTGTAGTTTGTCAGTGAGAAACAAACCTATGGTTTATTCAAGTCATAAGATCAGCTCACATTAACAAGATCGACAAAGTTTATTTGTTCTGAAATGATGCAGAGGTTTGGTGAAATGTGTGTAACAGCAATAACACAGTTTTGAGAGGAATCTCACTGATCATATTTCTGCCACATACAAGAACAGGCAGTATCAAAATAATCAATGATTGGGCGTTTGCTAACCATATGCAAATTTCCCATTTTTTAATAGATGACAAGCATGTTTTGCCTGAATGCATCTTATCCAGTAGGCATTTTCTGTCTGGAGTAATATATGGAAGATACATATAGGCAGATAAAACATGAAATTGGCTGTGGAGTGAAATAACTAGCCAACAAAAATAGTGTGAGTTCATAACACCATAAACTATTCCAAATAATACTTGGAAGGGTTTACTACTTTCTTAACATTACTCCATTTTTTAAAGTGAGGTTTAGTAAATTTTAAAAACTAATTTTAAAAACTTTGAACAACTGGTTTATAAGAGGGAAAACCATGGAATTCATGGAAGGTTTTTGTTTTTAGAATCATATATACTCAGTGACATTAATTTTTTTATTTTCTTCTGAGTTTTTGGCCATGGAAGATCCTTCTCAGTAGCAATATTTACCACTATGGAATAGTTATATTGCAGGTTTTCAGAAAGAAGGTAGAGCTAACAGATTTTGTTTGTTTGTTTGTTCTTGTTTTGACTAAAATATATTTAAAAGAAAAAAATGTCTGTGAGTAAATAAGAATTTTTCCAACTAAATTTCTCTTGTCATTGACATTTTGGAGCTCCACCATTTGGAAGGAAATTTCTAAAGAAAATATATTTCATCAGTTTTTTTGAAGAATTCTGATCATCTGTAATGTTAACCTTTCAATTCATACCAGTCTCCCAAGAGCCCCTGTCTGTCTTCAGCTATGGGTGATTCTGCATTACAGTTCTGTGAAGATGCATTTTTAAGAAAATTTAGCAAAATTTGCTGTTTCTTAAATGGTTTTGAGCCTTCTAGCAGGAATTGAGGCAGAAATCAGGAAAAATGTTTAAGAAAACTAAAATGGAAAGTAACTGAGGCATGACATTTGGAGCAGACTCTTCCTCAAAGCATTGCCTTACAACTCAAATATGTGATCTGGAATGAGTTATCTTCATAAATCCAAAAGTAATGGCAATAGGACTTGCTTCATCATTCAGTCAACTCAGGGGAAGATATATTTCAGTTTAGTTCTAATTTATTCTTCATATCCATAGAGTTTGGGAAGCCTCCTTGCAAAAACTTTGTCTGCTTTCATGAGAATTGCAGTTTGAGATTCCTTGTGGGGTTTCTATGTGCACAGAAAGTGGGTTTGTATCAAATATAATTTGGATAGGGGAGAATTTTTCAGAAGATGAGACTGCATAGTGTTCTTGATTTTTTTTTTTTTAAATTTACTGTTTTTTCAAAGCTTCATGCAAGGAATTATCACTCATCTGCTTTTTAGGTCCACTGTGTCCCAAACACTGTAGCTAGCTGGTCAGTGCATGGGAGAGTAATCAAATCTAGTTTTACCAGTTTAATTCATAGCCACTAATCTGTTTGTCTGTCTCCCCAAAAGAGTCAATGTGGAGAAATGGTTATCTCCCAAAGACCACTCTAATATGTTCTTGTGAGATATAATAATCACTCCTTAACAGAAGTCTTTTCCAACTTACTATTTAAAAAAAAAAACCCACAATTGTTCTAATGTAGACTACGCAGCTAACTATTCCACAGCTAAAATTAGGAGAGTGGAATGAAAAGTGTCATTGACAGGTTGTTTCTATTTTTTTGCTTTAAGGATGTGCTTATAGCCCATGGAAGCAGTAGGAGATTTTTTTGTGAAATCTATGTTTCTTGTACAAGGTATTTGTTGTCATACTTGTCTTAAGTATTTATAGACTGCATGTTCAAAAGTTTACAGTCACATTTTCACTATTGGTTCTTGCAGAGACATGACAGAGGTAGTTCATATTAAAGACCGAAAAGAAGTAATCCATGAAATGAAATTCTCACCCGATGGCTCTTACCTTGCTGTGGGTTCTAATGATGGCCCCGTGGATATCTATGCAGTTGCTCAGCGATACAAAAAAATAGGAGAATGCAACAAATCTTCTAGTTTTATTACTCATATTGACTGGTCTGTGGATAGTAAATTCCTGCAAACCAATGATGGCGCAGGAGAGAGACTGTTCTACAAGATGCCATGTAAGTTTACAAGTATGAACATGGAATGAACAAGTAAACTTCTGTGTTGATCTGAAGTAAAGGATACAAATACTATATATATAGTGCATTTGCAAGCAGATTTTTGTGACTGGAACTTACAGAATACTACCGTTCATTTTTTACATCATTATTCTCAGCATATACCCACCCTCAGCTTTGTTGAAGTAAAAGCTGTCTCTCCATTTATGTTTACACAACCTGTATGCTTTTATGTAGCAAACTTTTACAGGTTGACTCACTTAAGAACTAAATTTTGTTTCACAGGTAACTACTAAAGCACTTCATTCCCTGTTGCATTTCCTTCATGATGAATGATTACAGTTTTAGTGATTAGTATATTTTAAAGAATTTAATTAGTAAAAACAGAAGAACTGGTTTCGATGTTAAAACATGTTATTAGAAACAGTGTTCAAACTGTCACTGCTAAACTTTGGCAGAGTAATTGAATACCCCAGCAGCCCTCATCCATGCATGGATTGTACCAGGGAGCATGCAGCAGAAATCCAGAAGGCAGTTAGTAACAGCTGAGACTGAAGTAGCACAGTCCGATCTGCAGGAGGTGACTGGGAAGTGTTCAAATAAATAAAAGATGCCACAGTGTGTCATCATCCATGTTACCTTTCCAGTTCTTTCAATCAGTACCTTTCCTGTTCACAGAATTACAGAATCACAGAATGGCCAGGGTTGGAAGGGACCACAAGGATCGTGAATCTCCAACCCCCCTGCCACGTGCAGGGCCACCAGCCTCGCCATTTAATCCTAGGCTAGTTAATACTAGACCAG
>JAOWBP010001760.1:737211-750929 GCA_028571105.1 Tragopan temminckii | reverse complement strand
TCATGATGAATGATTACAGTTTTAGTGATTAGTATATTTTAAAGAATTTAATTAGTAAAAACAGAAGAACTGGTTTCAATGTTAAAACATGTTATTAGGGCAAGATTTATATTCGTCTCACCAAAGTAAATAAACAAATTAATTTGTGCTGAATGTTTAATTATCTTTTCTACATTTTGTTAGGGACCTCAGCTGCTTTAATGTATATGCCCTGTCATTATCCTTACAGTCCAGCTTGTCACCTCTGAGGATGATTGTCCTGTAAAAATAGTTTTAATTCATCCGTGAGGGTATAATTGATTCATTCTAACTTGTAATTGAAAGTGCTTTCTGATATTCAGGAGAAATTGTCAAAGAACAGAAGAGAACTTTTGGATAAGATTTTGTTCTCATTTGAGCTAGTATGGCGACCTTCTTAATGCGGGGAATCTAGGCTGTATTTTTCTTATCCAGATTTGTCTGGAGGTTAATTATGAACTCAGCTGACTGTGGCTGTATCATGCCTCTTCGAAAGGTAGTTGCTCCTGGCTCTGAGCAAATACTCAGTTTCAGTCAAAATCTGAATTTCCACTGCCCCTGGGGGAAATGTCTTTATCAAAAGTAATGCAAGAGTGTTTTAAGCCTTATTTATTTATTTTTACAGTGATAATTTATGTAAACAGTTTGAGTTCAGTTGAATTCACTTAACGTTTCCAAACTCATGTCTTTCCTTTACCTTCTTCTCTTTAACACACATGAATAAATGCAGAATACATGGACTTCAAGAAATGATGATGGTTTTGATGACTATTAATGAGTAGTGCATAGATAAACCCCCAGGCATATCAAATTAATCCAATCCATCACATATTTAGAATGAGAGTCTTCAGCTTTAGGTTAAAAAGCCTGGGATAGTCTAACCAAGAAATCCACTGGGCTGTGCATTTCTGATAGCTTTGTATCATTCTAGGATGAAAGTTAAAGATGCTCTCTATTTTTAGCAGTTATGAAAACAAACAAAAAAAAATACAATTAATTTCAAATATTGCCTGTACATTTTCTTAGGCCTGGCTGTTTAAGCTAGATTCATGCTGAACCTAACACCTGACCCAGTTCAAATTGCACAGCAGTTCAGTTAAATTTTTAAATGAGATATCGGTTTCTTTTTAGTTGACATTTCCTGAAATACTTAAAATTTGTCTCAGTGTTCAATTATGTTTGTCCCATAGAGCCACTGAATTGACAGTTTCAACTTGTTTTCATAATGTTTTTCTTGGAAACTCTTTTGTTTTAAACATGTTACTATGGTCAGTTTCTGTTCTCTGTTGCTGGCATATTAATACTACTAATAATGTTTTTGTCTTGAAGCAAATCATATACGTGAAATGTTCATCACCAGTTACGTTCATTTTCCTAGCATGCACAAAACATGAAAAATAGATACTTACACAAATAGCACTCAGATTTATCACAAAGTCAGGCTATATCCAATAAAATATGAAGCACTCTCTGTAAATGAAAAGTACCACAGAATGATTCATTGAGTAAATATGCGAAGTTCAGTGACGTTCCATGATTAAGGCAAACAATTGCTACATAGCTTGCACACGTAGCTTTATTTTAAAATTTGTATTACTGATCTCATAGAACTTGAAAGTAACCTAGGAACACATACTTTGTATTGAATACATGCTTTGTATTGAAGGCATTTCTTTGGTAGAAGTGATGTGGAGTGATTACTTTTTTACCCTTTTATACATGTTTAGCTTGTTTGTGTGCAGCTGCATTAGAGCTTGTAAGACATGTGATGTCCCCAAATGCCACAAATACAAGACTATACTTGCTCAAAGAAAACTGTGAGTCTTTTCAATTTATTGAGGTTAAAGTCTAATTCCAAGGAGAATATAAAGGTAAATGTGATGAAAAAAAATAGTTTTACTGAAAAACAAACGATATTCACTTGTGTATTTTCAGCTGGTAAGCATCTAACTAACAAAGATGAGATCAAAGGAATTCATTGGGCCTCGTGGACCTGCGTGATAGGATCTGAAGTAAATGGTATTTGGCCAAAGTACACAAACGTGACAGATGTCAACTCTGTGGATGGTAATTACAGCAGCTCAGTGCTAGTGACTGGGGATGATTTTGGGCTGGTTAAGTTATTCAGATTTCCATGCCTAAGGAAAGGTAAGACAGTATTTTGTATTTCTGAAGAATGCAATGTTTGTTTAGTTCCACAGCAGTATATTTTCTGATAATGGCATTAGATTCAGGTATATAATTCACATTTCTATGTGAACAACTCACAATTAGTTTTGTTGGACAGAATGATGAGATTTTAACTTTCGTATTTAGCAGTTCCCCGCCAATGTATTTGTGTTTGAAAACCGTTGAGAACATATTGTCTAACCATGTAGGTATTCTGATACTACCTTGTCATCCAAATTTACGCTGGTAACATTCTCACAAACCTCAGCAGGGTTTTCTGTCTACTAGAACGGGTCGGTATAGCTCTGGGTGAGTTATTTATCTTTGGAGTTGGCTGTAACTTATTTTTTTTTAACATAGGTTTTTTCCTTGGTATCTACACTGTAATGCATGTGAAGTAAACACAACTAAAAGTAATGACCTTTTGACTTCCCATGTTCTTCCATGCTTAAGTTGAAATCAATATATTTTCTGATGCTGCACTTGAATTATTGTGTATTACCATATGTATAATTCACGTGAGCATATAGTATAAAGAACTAACCCTATCTGTACAGATACATACGTCTGTTTAGATACAGATATAGATACTTCTTACCAAGATTTAATTATTTTTCTGAAAACTGAAGTAAGCCTATTTCTTGAGGTATTTTATGCCATTTATTTTTCTATAATTAACTATTAGTATCAGAATATCAAAGCAGGCATTTAAGTATTTTTGTAACTTTCATTTCTGTTTCCTAGGAGAAATTAGAGCCTGTTTCTTTTAAAAGACAAACTTTTTTAGCTATCATGGTTGGTTTTCTTTTTCTTCCATATGAGCTGTTCTATTTTCGCCTTTTAGGAGCTAAATTTAGAAAATATGTTGGCCATTCAGCGCATGTAACCAATGTCCGATGGTCCCATGATTTTCAGTGGGTTTTAAGTACAGGAGGTGCTGATCACTCTGTTTTTCAGTGGCAATTTATTCCAGAAGGGATAACAAATGGCATCCTCGAAACAACTCCACAAGGTAAAAATGGTGTTTTCTGAAATATTTATTGAATGAAATCAACAGAGAATGCAGTGATGATGAAATGTATGTTACCGAATTGAGAAAATAGTTTTGATTCCTTGGTATGTTGTTTACTTAAAAGCCATACAAACTACACAATGTTAGTTGCTGAAAATTTTGTTCCCTTCAATAAAAGGGCAAAAAATCAGTCAGTACCTGCAGAATTGGCAAAATGCTTTTGTTATAGCAAATCTTCTTAAACACAGATAATGATTACACTGGAAGTTTTTATTTACTATTTTTGTATCATCACTCCAAAACCTGTGAAAAAAGCATTATTCTCTCAGATGATGGAAATGTACTAATAACTACTTAGTTATTCTCTTCCCTCTGCCACCATCCTGCCCCAGGCACTGAAAAAGGAGAAACAGAAATTAAACCTGACACATTCAGTCACCTCATATGATTCTTACAAGCTGCTTTTGATTCCAAAGTTGAGTACTACTAAATTATAATAAAAGCATTGCATGCTATTTCCTTGTAATTAGATGTCTGCTATATATTGATTATTTTTATGCAGAGGGTGGCATTGATTCCTACAGTGAAGAATCAGATTCAGATTTATCTGATGTGCCAGAGTTAGATTCTGACATTGAGCAAGAAGCTCAAATCAACTATGATCGTCAGGTGAGTAAATATTAATACACTGTGCCAATTATCTGACAAGTAATCCTCAGTATTTAGTAAACATAAATAAAAGAGGTTTCCAGCTAATTCATCAGCCTCCTCTAAGAGGATAATTTTGACAGTATTCAACTGATTACGCAACCAATATACATAAAAACAGAGTTTGCTTTAGCTGCAGATGGGAATTTATAAGGGCTTTAGCATATCTGTATATAAAACTATGTATTGAAATAAGGAATACAGTTTAAAGAGCAAAGTCAGACATTTTGCAAGAGCATACTGCTATCCCCATTCCTTTGATACCTGTTAGAAAAGACCATTCCGTCCTATTAAACTGAGAAACATAATTTGTAAAATAGAGCTCATGGATTTTTTCTATGATTTCTGCATATTCAAAGCAGAATAATCCTCTTAATGAGTGTAAAGCCTGCATAATACATTTATTTATGACAGATTCTTCTTTATTACCAATGATACAATTTCCAATAATTAAAATCTCTCTGGTTTATGAGATCCAAGTAAAACTGATCTCTAATGGTCACTAAATACACTTTATTTCCTTCCTGTTTTCAGTACAACTGTGTTCTAAGGTAAATTTAAATAGATTGCTTCCATGCTAGAAGGACAAAATCAATGAGTATTCTTTCCTACATTGATTTTTTTTTAAGGAATTGTAGTACACCATTTTACTCTTTAATCTCATCGTTCAATGTCAATTTATGAGAATTATTCTATTATTTTTATTAAAATAAAAATCTGATGAGTATCCCTTCAGCTTCAATTTTTAAAGTGTTTAAAATTCTATTAAATTTTAATGGAACATCACAGAATGATTTAGCCTGGCTCATACTCCTCATATTGTTTGTGCATAAGACTGATTCTGCTTTGGCCAGTGTGACTTAACATCATTTAGAATCCTTTTGATTACTTCCATAAACAAGAAAGCAAAATAGAGTGTGAAGTTGTCTGATTCAGATCCATTTATTTACAAAGTCGAAACACAATCTTGTTTTTTTTATGAAAACCTATTTCAGATATATCAGTAATATCTTTATTTCAAGTTCTCCTCAGTGAATAACAAAAAAGCCCTCTCTGTTCTCTTTCTCTTGTGATCATAGTCCCAGTACTTCTCTTGCTTTTTCCTTGGACTTCTTGTGATTTCTCTCTGGTGATTACTTACCAACTTCTGAGCTTGCCCTTGAATGTCTTTTCCACAGAGAAATGCAGTTCTTTTCACTTGAGCTTTATCCTTACTGAAAATTATTTTGTTACATAGCTTAGCTTCTGCCTGGTTTTACATGAGCTATGTTTTGAATAGTGGGTTCTATATCATAAAAATGTCTTTATGCTCATCCTGGCTAAAAGACATCTCTTAGGTCCTTCAGCTCTGATGAAGTGCTGGGGTGCTGCTGTCACGCTCATGCCTGACCATGTACCCCGCTGATCCAGACCCTTGGACTGTCTTGGGTCTTTGTTTGATTTTGGACCTGCTTTGTCATATTTGCCAGTGTCTGGCAATCACTGGTGGCTGGTTGAGAACTTGCAATCAGTTACAGTAACTATCCCTTATTGCCATCTCTGTATCAGATTCTGACTTGCTGACTCAGTGTGCCAACCTAACTTTGCATCTGTTTGGTTGCCATGGGCTTGTCTGGCACTCAGGACTTGGCTGATCTTCACAGTATTGAGTGCTTCACAATCACTGATCTTTATAGCAGTCTATGATGTGGAAGGGTGATGTTATCTTTCTTTGTTGTGAAGGCAAGGGAACATCAACATCAAATTCTGCTCTCTCTCCTGCTCTCTCCCTCTCTCTCCTGATTTTGGCTTTTGGTTTAAAATACCTGGGGCCTGATTTTTGGAAGCCATTATCATGAGGAGATTACTATTTCTCACCTTGAGAGGTTACCTGAGCAATTGCAATGGTGAAAGGTCAGAACTTATACTAGACCAGACATAATCTCACGCTACGTACCCAAGAATGCAAAATATACAATAAGCTTGCTTCAAGTTAGTTTGAGTCACTTAATGGCAGACATGGAGTTGCTTTCTAGAATGCTGACAGGTCACCTCTAACATTCCATGCTTTAGTAAAGGACTATCCTTTGTCTTTTCTCTGCATTTTATAGATTCTGCATTAAGTGGCTCAGGTCCTTCAGCCAACAGCTTATTTTACCTCTTCATTATGGAGATCTATTGTGTGTGCCAAATGAAACAGAGGTTTTGCCAGATTTTCTCCCCGGCCTTTCTTTTACCCCAGAACTGTCTGGTGTACTTGTCCCAGCCTCCTCCTTCTCCTTATTCTCCCTCTGCATGCAAATCAGACAGCTTCCTCCTCCACGCTGTGTGTCAAAAAGAACATCTGGAATTAAAAACTGAAAATGAAAAAAATAGTTTTAGGCAGTTAAGGTGAAACGTATCAAGTAGATTAATGTATGGCAAAGCTAGAAGTAGCATGAAATAGAATCTTAAACAGGAAATATGAGACAGCATCAAGCATATAAGCTACATGTAGAAGAAAATCACTTGTTAGAGGAAATTATTTATAAAGGCACTTGGAAATTTAAAAACATGCATCTCATTTTTAGAAGTGGGTATGGCTTTTTGTAGTGGAAATGCTAAGTCAGGGCCTGAACCAGTGATTGAGCACCTGGTGGGAAGGCAGAGCCAACCTGGGAAGCTCAGGTGCATGCAATGCACTGAGTGACCAGAAGGGGTGGAATCAGGATCCACCCCTTCCCAGACCTCATTTAAGGCTAGGCAGGGGTGGGGTGGAAAGGGTATCTTGTTGGGGATCCCTTCCTGCCTGAGGCCTAAAGGTAAGCAGCTGTTTTCTTTCATTTCTGTGTCTGTAGTTGCTGCATTTTGGTTTGTCCTCATTTGCTGTAGCTTAAGCTTTGCCTCCCTGCTATTATCATGGTACTTTTCATTGTATTCTAGTATTACACTTCTTTTTTTCTCTCTCTAAGTTTATGGCTGAAGCACTGTAGAGATATTAGATATTCTAGAGATAGGTTCTTAGATATTAGGTGTGTTAGTAAACAATAATCCTTAATTCTTATTCATTAGCAGCATTCACTGAGGAGCAAAGGTAGATAGTCAAGAATGCTCAAGACAAAGTACAGTCGATGTGAGTGACAGATGAAATGTGTTAAGGTTCTACTTAGTTACCACTATCTCAAGTTATATGAACATTTTCCTTGTATAAATCCAGCATGTTGTCTTTGTGGTCAGATACAGTTCTGTGGCACTAATGATTTAATTATCCTTTGCAGAAAAATGAAGCAAACAATAAGAAATGTAGGCAGAAAAGGGAAAAATAAAAATAAAAAAATCAAGCTCTGTCTCTGTGTTGTAACAAACGTAGCTTAATGCCACAGCTTTCAAGAGGCTTCGAACATCATCAGCAATCCCACAGAGTTTCAGAATTCCTGAAAGATTTTAATGCATGATATCTGTGTCTGTAGCATTATCTATAGAGATTCTCCTTTCTGATTTCAGGTATGCTGGCAAATCACTTAGGTACTGTTGTGCACTGTATGTTTGATCATTATACCTAGGCAGAATTAGTTCATTACGTTCAGCTCTGAGTACATACACTGAAGTGCATTTGAAGTTAAAAAGATGCTTAGATTTAACAGTTTCAGTCACTATTGTGAATCCTTTTCTCTAACAGGCAATGGAGTCGCAGAGAAAAAATACACTCTGCTCCAGAGTAATGCTATGTCCTCCATGTGTCAGGAGACTCCACTGTATGGAATAGATTTATTATTATCATTAGGATTTCTGTAGACATGAATAGTGACTTCCTCTTTCTTGTAACTACTGACCATCGCTTTAACAGTGTATTAAGTGGTGAAACTTGTATGAAATGGTGTGTTTCTTGCATGTACACAAATATTCAGAAATATTTGGAGCTGTGCCGTTAACGTTAACAATTATTCTTCAGGTTTACAAAGAAGACCTACCTCAGCTGAAACAACAAAGTAAAGAGAAAAACCATTCTGTTCCCTTCCTTAAAAGAGAACGAGCGCCTGAGGACAGTCTAAAATTGCAGTTTATACACGGGTAGAGCAATATTAAATAATGCTTTATTTTCCCTTTTTTTTTTTTTTCTGGCTGTTAAAGCATCCTAACAATTATATTCAATATCAGAGCTTACAACTAATTAATTTGTCAATGCTGTGGATAATTTGTGGAATATCAACCACAGACTTGGTTTTCTTTCAATTGCATTAGGTAAGGAACAAGAGAAGATTATAATAATATAGCCATATATTAAATAATACCCAAGCAGTGCACTTCATAAAATTGCCTTCTAAAACCTTCTATTGACTCAGCCTTATGTATCTTAGAGCAAAGATTCTGTTTCTGATGGCTGTGGTTTGTCAAATTGCCTGACAGCTTTGTTCTTGAACCCAAATCTCTGTAAAACTGGTTATAATTCCGTGCACTTTATATATTCTTTCCTGTGATGTCAGTACTAACTTAAGAGTTTGGTGCAATGTAAACTGTGATGATTGATGACTCTGGTGGGAATAGTGTCTCTCTGCCTATGTGGTGAGATAGTTTTGAGACAGCAGGGTTGACAGCCCTGCTGTACTATCAAATTAATTTGCACAATTTGTTATGCAATGTACCACGATATTTTTGAAACAGAATGTAACTTGTTTCATATTTACTTCAGTTATAGGGGCTATGACTGTCGAAATAACTTGTTCTACACACAGACTGGAGAAGTAGTGTATCACATTGCTGCTGTAGCTGTTGTATATAATAGGCAGCAGCACTCTCAAAGGCTGTATCTCGGCCATGATGATGATATCCTCAGCCTAAGCATTCACCCAGTGAAAGACTATGTTGCTACTGGGCAGGTAGGTATTTAGCTGAGATGATTTTAGAAATCCATGGAAATAAGTTGCCTTTATGACTTATAATTAAGGGAAATGTAGATTTACTCTTTCACATTCACTTTAATCTTTGCTTTTATCTGTGAAGTGTGGGAGCTGTACTTTATCTGCGTCCTGGGCATTTCTGATGTATCATTAGTTCGTCTCAGTGTTTAGTTGCCTTCAGTGGGGACAAAGAAAGGAAATTGTGTGCGTGGATGTGCAGAGAAGGGAAGGGAAAGAAGTAAGAAAATAAGGAGATGAGGGAGAAGGTTGTGTGAACTTTCATTTCTAATTAAACTAGGCATCACTGAGAGAGAAGAATGAGGTTATATATAAGAATGTGTAAAAGAACAAGTAAAAAAAGTTTTATTTTGGAAAACTGCCTAAGTTGACTGATTCTGCGATCCAGTTTACAACATAGAGGCAGAAATACTTCTCATACCACAACTAATGAGGCTGTGAACTTCTCACAAGGTGAGAATGGACTTTTCCATGAATGCAGTATATCAAAGTTCTACACTCCTATGTGCCTGAAATGAGTTGTGATACAGAAGAGAAAATAGTCTGTGAAAAAGATAAAGTACAGCAAGGAGAAAAATAGTTACCTCTGGAGTGTTTTGAAGATGTGATAGTGCTAATTACTGATATTGGTATGCTTTGAACTTTTATGAGCAGATATTCCGATTAATCCTCTGATTCAGGTTGGAAGAGATGCTGCTATTCATGTTTGGGACACACAGACGTTGAAGTGTTTATCATTACTCAAAGGCCAGCATCAAAGAGGAGTGTGTGCGCTGGATTTTTCAGGTACATTGCTCTAAATGATTAATTAAAAAGCAATCTTCTTGGTGAAACCTTTATTTGAATAGCTATGACAGTTAGTTTTTTTCTTTGTGCTAAATGACCATTTTACAGCCAATACAAGGCTTACATAAAAGCCTTCTGACAGTTTTGATAAAAATTGTTTGAGCAATGAATCAGTTATAGGACTCTTTCACAATCCATCACTAATTCTTTTTAATGTCTAATTCATAATACCAAGTGTACAGTTGGGACTCAAATGGCTTTCTACATGGTGGCATAATAATTTAAAAGCGGACAGAGTGATCACTTGAAGTGTACAAATGAGATGGCATTGTGATCTCCAGGCTCGTACAGTTCTTCAAATTTGCTAACGCTTTTCAGTGAGTTTACAGAAGCAGATATGATAAACAGTTGTCTGCTGTTTCTCCTACTACTTGCCTTTCTGGGATGAATGACCTGAGCTCTCAGTTGTCTGAGGGCAGCTCCTGTATTCAGTGTTAAATCACTCACATTATGGTGATTCACACAATTTCATGTTTTTATAAAATTACTTACAAATCCATTACTCCTTTCTATTAAATATATATATATATTGAAATTGTATTTTTAAAATTTAGAGTAGATAGTTTCCCATCCTACAGTGTTATGCCACATAGAGTGCAATGATCCAATATTTATATCATTACACAGTCAGGAAAAAAACCTCTACATCATGGTAGGGCAAATCTACAAACATTAGATGGACAGATATTACCTATCTGTCTACTACTCCTCCCAAATATGAATGAGAAGGAGGGAAAGAAATACTGCTCTTGGAGAACCAATCTACGCTTCCTTGTTTACAGTCTTGCTAAGAGCCTTAATCACAGTTTGAAAAGTGACTTGAGCAGTTAGTCTCAGATGAGCCTATCTCACTTTGGAAAACAGGACAGAAATTATTTGGAGCCTTTAAAAAATTTTTATCCATAAGCACTAGATTCTCACAAATGAATAATATATAACACAGGATTTAAGAAGTGATTACAATGATTCCTTTTAGCCAAAGGACTTATGGAGAGTGCTTGTACAGTCCTTAGAATGATATGCGTTATCAGATTAAACATTTATGGATAGTTAATGAAACAGTGCCTAACTCCTATGTGCTGCTAAGCAGGAATAGGATCTAAACTGCTCGCTTTAAAGAGAGTGGGGCAAATCCAAAATTGCACCTAGTCACTCCAGTATGCTAAAGATGAGCAAAGCAGGGCATTCTGGTTCCTTATGGCAAGCAACAGTTGTAGCACTGGCCACAAAGAGGATTATAAGAGCCTGGAGCATCTCCCGTATGAGCAAGGGCTGAGTAACCTGGGTCTGTTCAGCCTGGGGAAAAGAAGACTGAGAGGAGAGCTGATAAATGTTTATAAACATCTAAAGGGAAGTGTGAGGCAAATGGATGGGGCCAGGCTCTTTGTGCTGGTGTGTAGTGATAGGACAAGGATGTTCCATACTAACATGCAGGAGAACTTCTTTACAGTAAGGGTGATGGAGCACAGGAACAGGTTGCCCACAGAGGATGTGGAGGCTCCTTCTATGGAGATATTCAGGACCCATCTGGATGTCTATCCATGCTAGCTATTGTAGGGTACTTGCTTTAGTAGGGGGCTTGAACTCACTGTTCTCTTGAGGTCCCTTCCAACCCCTGCAATTCAGTGATTCTACCAGTGTAAAAATTCATCATGAACTCATGATCTCAGAACAAAGTAGAATTCTAAAATTCTGCTTCTCCTTATGCACTCAGTTCTTCTCATGTACTTGGCCCTCGGTGTGATATATCATTTTACCCTCAGACTAAAGCTGTCCTACATCACACTAAAATTATGAAAGATTTTAAACAGAGTATAACAAATATTGTGGTTACCCACTATATTTTCTGAACTCAGATTTTTATATAGGCTTCAATTAAGCATGATCTATTTCACATTCTGCTCTGTAGTAATGTAAGAATTCATTATGGCACATTAGATCACATTTATTAGACAAGACCATATGGAAGAGACTTCCACAAAGATAAGTCTGGAACTGACTCATTCCTTTATCAGAAGAGGAGCCTTGGTGTTCATCCAAGCAATGTGAAATTGCTGATACGCTGCAGTGTGAAACCTAGTAAATGTGGTACCAGGAGAAGGGGAAATGGATAAAGATGATCTGATGGATGTAGTGTGTGTGTGCGTGTGTGTGTGTGTAGATGTTAAAAGAAAAAAAACTCATTGAGAACCATATTTGAACAAAACTTCATACAGTTAGGAAATACTTTGTGTTGTACATTCTCATTAAAATTACATTTCTCTCCAGTTAGTTACATTCCATGTATTAAAATATATATACCTTTATAAAATCATACTGATCACATACTCTATGGGCATAAATAATTGTTTTTTAAGAAATAAGAATCACTGGCATGATGATAGTGTTGCTTTTTCAGGATTAGGTCTAAAGCACATATCTTCTTAGATAGGTAGACTTCTTCTTAGAAAGATATCTTCTTCATTTCCTAACTGGCTTTAGTTTAAGTTCTTGACATTGAATGGAGCTGATACTGCAGGATCAGAGGGCTAGTTTGGCCCTGTGAAGGCAATTTTCACTGTGTTAGTAAGAGAGATTTCCAAATTAGTTACAGGTCACACTGTATAAAGCTTAAAAAAAAAAAAGTTGTCCTGAACCGCAAAGATGCCTTTTCTCTTTCTTAGTTGATCTGGTGGCTGACTTTATACTACCCTTTCTCTCTGCCCATACTTTCAAAAGCATCTGCTATTGGTCACTGAGTTCAGTGTACAGAGCTAGATCACTTTTGTAGGACTGTTTTGATCATCTTATGATTCTAATATTATAATTATGTTCATGCAATGTTTGATTGTGCCCTCTGGTGGCAAATTTAACATCTGTAGTACTGGTTACTAATCAGAATGTATAGCCTACATTAATGCATGAAGCCTGTTTGGTGTGAATAAAGTTGTATTCTTAACAAAACATTTTGTCAACCATGCTCTCTTCTTATTTGAGTTACCTTTAAAAATAATCGTTATTGAAATGTACAAATGCATCTTTCCTAAAGAGATAATGCATATCACTGCATATTTGCCTTTTGTATCAGCTATATTCATAGTGGTTTTGCTCACTAAAGCTGTTCTAGAATGGTTCTTACTGTCTCCTTTGGTTTCTTTTTGCATTAACTCTTTGTCTCCTTGTTTGTATTTTTATCTTCTTTTTAAAAACTGTTTTGGTTTTATTTCTTGTTTTTCAGCTTCATCCCTTCCTTCTTTCTAGGCCCATGTTATTCAACTGTGAACTCTAATTCCCCTTCTCCTCTTAGGCCTGCTTCTTGTGGAGCTTAGTCATGTTAGATGCTAAATACTGTGAAGCCAGTCCAGCTACGAGAGTCTGTTTAGCCTTGTGAACCCTGAAGTAGTTCTAGTGGAATCATTTGTACCCGTGACATGCTTTCTTTCATTTATAGTATCATTTGAAATTCAGTTTACACTGTATTTGTTGTGTCCGTTGCTTGCTGTATTTTCAGTTAAAGACAAATCACCTTTAACATTAAGTACTGCTTTTGTACAGCTGATGGAAAATGTTTGGCATCTGTTGGGCTTGATGATAATCATGCCATTGTGTTTTGGGACTGGAAAAAAGGAGAGAAGCTAGCAACAACCAGGTAAGTGTTCATCTCAGTGTGTGTCCCGTGATTACATTTTTCAGAATATGATGACCCATGTGTGTTACTCTGGGGGGGAAAAAAAAACAGCACACCTCTGAAAACAGGATGGTGTTTCAGAGCAATATATCCAGATGTAAAGGCTTGGGAACTACAAGTTATTGTCTGGAGATCTTGTGAACTTTTTCTATCAAGATTTTCCTCATCTTTCTGTTAGGACCATTATATTGATATTAAAGTTCACTTGCTGATTTTCCACCTCAGTTAATTTTTTCTCCTCATTTTATTTTCTATGTCAGAGCAGAACTTATCAAAAAAGTCACGTGTTCATCTGTGTGTTAGTTTGTGTGCTGGGTTACATTGGTGCATAATGGGCTCACTTTTCTAGAAAGAAAAATGGATTCTGTTTGGTACGTGTGGATTTTTCAACCTCTACTGATTTTTGCATTCTGAATCAGCTCTT
>JAOWBP010001760.1:724043-735580 GCA_028571105.1 Tragopan temminckii | reverse complement strand
TAGAAGCATATCTTACTAATGTATTGACCCACATCTAAAGGATTAAGCCTGAAACATGAACTGTACATTCCCTGTTTACAATCACACTTTTTTTTGTGTGTGTGTATATTCTTCTTGCTTGGTTTTTCTAAGTGTGATTTACTTCTGCATGACTTCTGTTTTCTTTTGATGTCACAATATATATATGCCAGAGTATACTCTCATTTATATGCTTTTGCTAACTGAATAAATTATATAGTTTCCCTATCTATCTATCTTAGCTATACAATGTTTTGTCTAGTTTCATTAAAAGCCTTTTTGAGTAAGCATACGCTGTTAAGGTGTATTGGAGCTTCTTTCATTGTCTTATTCATGCTGGTCCTATTTGATTGTAGTGTTTTGCGTTAGTGGACTGCAATCACTAAGGGAGCTGAGGGGAGCACTGTCAAATTTATTTACAGTCTAAATCAGTGACCAGTGTACTCTTAGAATTTCTTCATTCTATAAGAACAGGTGTTCTATGTCAGTTCCTTGGATCACAAGGACACAAATTGCACAGGCTTGGATACGTGTTTTGGTCTGACCACTGTGGGTAACTGGGGTCCAAATGTAGGCCATACATTTGCAGCATATATCCAGTTCTCGTGTGCCAGCACTATGCATCCTATCATATGGGCAGACATATTCTCTTATCATTTTATGGGGGGACATCTGCACTGGCATGCAACTACTTTGATTTTGGACATTTTGGCTACGTGATAAATATTTCTAGAAGAGGCAGTATGACCTGCCTGTGAAGAAAGCCATCATAATAGCAAAATAGCAAATCAGGAGAAGGAAGAATTCCAAAATGATGTTCTTCAAATGTTGATGAAGTAAGACTAGTTTTTTGTTTAGACTGATTCAGCAAAAGAAAATACTGAAACCAAGATTCTCTGAGTCAGGTGTTGCTTTTTTGTTGTTTTTTTTCTTCAGATCTCCTAAACCTGTCTGACAAAAATTATGGGTCTAATCATAGACTCATTTGAGTTTTAAAGTACCTGTAAAGATCATCTAATTCAACTCCCCTGCAATGAACAGGCACATTTAGAGAGAGATCTGGGCTGTGAGGGCATAGTGCTGGCTCATGTCCAGCTGCCATCCACCAGTACCCCCAGGTCCTTATCAGCAATGTTGTGCTCCATCCTTTCATCTCCCAGCTTGTATTGATAGTGGGAGTTACCGTTACCCAGGGTCAGGCCTTGCACTTGGATGTGTTGAATCTCATGAGGTTCTCCTAGACCCGCTGTTTGAGCCTGTCTGGGTCTCTGAATGACATCCCATCCCTTGGGCATCAAGCTATAAAACCTGAATGTTCCGGTTGAAAAAAGCAGTGCTTTTGCTCCTAGTGCTTTAACATCCTGAAATAGAAATAATTGCTATATTGTAACTCGGAATTTTTTTTTGTAATGGTGAATCTTAATTTTACAAATGTGCATAAGTACATACACAAACAAGAATGCCTTTACTGAAGAACTAAATTTGAAGGTATATATATTGCTAAATGAACTGTTTTCTAGACTATAATTTTATAATTTATTTTAGTTTTCCTCTTGAATCACAATAGGTTTGAGACTCCCTTGTGGTTGGTTTTTTAAAGATAATTTTAAATATTTATAAACCACATTCTTATCCCTTTAAATATTTATGTTGCCCCTTATGCTGTCTTTTAATTGCATTGACCTTTGTTTCCTGCCTCTTCATTATAACTTAAGAGAACTGAAATTCAGTGAGAGATGGTTTTTATTCACCACATTTCTGTAGTCTAATTCATACACAGCCTATAATCAACTACATTCTTCTCTCTTGGTCAGATTCCCAAGGCTAAACCCTTGAAGATTAGAAATATTGTTCTCTCGTGTTTTTTTTTGTTAGATAGGACAACTATGGCAAAGAGAATGTTGGGATATCTCTGTGAGTCATCTGCCAGTGATGGTGTTAGAGATCCCTGTTGTTGTTCTAGCACTGAGAGTACAACAGTTTTGACAAATAGATTCTTGTTGCTAAAGACTGTCTTTGGATTGTCCAATACTGTGAAATAATTACTTGAACCAGGCTACTTTGAAATTTTAAGTAATCTCTTAACTTCTTGTTTTTAATTTTTATTACAGGGGTCATAAAGATAAAATATTTGTTGTAAAATGTAATCCACATCATGTAGACAAACTAGTCACGGTTGGGATGAAGCACATCAAATTTTGGCAGCAAACAGGTATCGTACCGAATGTTTTCTATTTAAGGTATTTGGGGAATTATATCTATTTAATTTAGGGACATCATATTTTCTGTTTAATAATTTGTTTTATTTGTAAAAGAACATTCTAGTTATCAGAATAGGAGCATTCAGCAAATGCCACAATATTCCTTTCTCTTTGGAAGTCATTTCTAGCTGATTGGTTTTTTTAATTCTAGTCATAGTATTGAGAATTTCTCCTGAATTAGCTATTGTCTTGTATCCCAGAAAACATGCAGTCCCCTTTACTTACTCAGGCAGTATATGACTCTTATTGTGAAAATCCCAGCCAGTGGCACACTGCTAAAAAACAAACAATTAAAAAAATTAATTAGATGACTCTAAGAAGTCCCTATGCTTACACTGTAATTTATAAGATTCAAGTGCCCTCAGCTTAAAAATTACTTGTTTTTCTGCATTTTTAATGTGTAGGGCATTTTTGTAGTTAACTCAATATACTTTATTGCTGTTTGCCAAAGTGTATTACATTCATTTGCATTAAGCAGTATTTTACTCCGAGAATAATCTCTTTGCAGTAAAAGAATGGTATACTTTGAAACGCAGTTGTCTAGAATTGACTGGAGCAAGGATAGCACTGCATGTATTGTTTTGTAATTGTACATGTACGTGTATTTTGCCTATATGCTCCCAATTCACCGGGATGATGGTGGTAATGGCATTCTAAACCAAAGTGAGCAATGTGGCTGTGGCACAGTAAGGCTTTTTGACAATCTAGAGACAGAAATCCTGCCATTCATTCTGCAAAACTGCTGTCAAATTTGTCAGGTGGGCAGTGGGCAACTAAAGCAAACCTCTGTCTTTGTTGTTGCGATAACCTCTGAAGAGCTTGGCAGGCTGTTTTATACAAAAATGTTCTGCCTACCCCTTGTGTTAATTCTTCTATACAATTCATCGCCAATATTTAACAATTGCTTGGAAGTAATGATCTGAAAGATACAGTCTGTACTGCTTCAGATCTCTCATTGTTAGATTGATTCGCCCTTAGTGTGTTCTTCCCTTGCTTACTGTGTTTTCAGTATTTACCTGCTGTGTCTTAGGCAGTCACAACAGATGATGAGGCCAAGACATTTGTCCTTTACAGCACTATGGCTACAAACTGCAATATAAAGGACTTTTTTTTATATTGCAGGTGGAGGCTTTACGTCAAGACGAGGAACATTTGGAAGCAATGGAAAATTGGAAACTATGATGAGCGTTTCGTACGGGCGAATAGAAGACTTAGTTTTCTCTGGTGCTGCTACTGGAGACATTTTCATCTGGAAGGATACTCTGTTGCTCAAGACAGTGAAAGCCCATGATGGACCTGTATTTGCAATGCATGCATTGGATAAGGTAATTGTCGTCTTCTATGATCCACTCATCCTTATTATTTTTATTTCTAAATGTATATCAGTATTATCACTGTACCTTAGGCAAGCAAGACTTCAGGTATGCAACGGTTCTATTTTCCAGAGTTGATTATTCCAGATATCAGTATTATTTTCCTTCAGATGCAACAATAAATCTTTAAAAGAAACTGAAGCAAAATATGTCGTTGATATTACATCAGTGAGCGTGTCTTGAGAGACTAACTTTTACTACTAGAATCCACTCACAGTTTGAAGATGTTGATAATGGAATATTCTTTTCGATATTACAGTTTCAGCTTTCAAATTATACCACGAGGAGAAGAACACTAGCCATAAACCTTTTGTATTTGTAAGGGCTTTGTAGATCCCTCTGTCTCTGTCCTTTCCTGCCCTACTTGATCGCTCCTGGCTTTCCATCAATTTTTCTATTTGATCTTGGCATTCTATCTTTTGAACATCCTCTTATGTTTATGTTGGTTAGTGATTTATGCTGTGTTATGCACTGTCTTGGCACAGGCAAAAGAATCTACCAAGGGAATTGTTCAAATAATCAATCCCTATACGTCATTAGAAATCCATTTAAAACATCAGTTAATTTGCAGTAACTTGAGAAGCCAGTATTTCCACCTACTGCCTTGCCAAAGGTTGAAGCACTTATTTATTTCCACATGTAGAAAAGTATTATGGTCCAACATTACTATTTACAGTAGTAGGCATTCTGTATAGTTATCAGTCTGCATAAGTCAGAAGCCTAGAAAAGAAACTCTCAAAATCTTCTCCTTTTATAGGTTTTTATTCATAGGAATAGGCTCCAATAGTTTGAGTTAGACACATTCCAAAGACACAGGAGGATTTCTACTATATTTGTACATCTTTTTATATGCTAATATCAGATTGCTGCCGTTTGTCTATGTCTTTCATACTGTGATCATACAGGGTTTTGTAACTGGTGGAAAAGATGGAATTGTGGCACTTTGGGATGACATGTTTGAAAGGTGTCTGAAGACATACGCTATTAAAAGAGCAGCACTATCTTCTAGTTCCAAAGGTATTATTTTTCACTGTGTTTTAATAAGGACTGTATGCATGAAGGCTGGTAAAATGGCAGTAGTAAATGTCAAATCTTGCCAGAACACAAAAGGAACATTACTGAACTACTTACCATTCCGTACTAGGGTTTTTCTATTTGGTTGAAATATCCCAGTCTTTGTCATTTTATAGTTTGTTCTGATATTTCCTCCTCTATTCCTTGACATTTTGCTTTGTTTTCACTAAAGAAATGATTTTAGGAACAAATATCACAAACCCATGAGTTTGGCTGCTCCAAAATATGTGTAGCAACTGGTTTCCACAAGTGGCTGTATTTCCTGTAGGAGGATTGTGGTCTCTGTGAATTGGAAAGACCTGTTAAGTTGTACTTCCCCAGGCATCAGGATGGAAGTCTGTAAAGTGATATTCATAGATGATCACAGAATTACTGTCCAGATTGCTGCAGCTTGCAGAACTGCTTGTATGTTAAAACAGTAAAACTCCAGTTGTTGCACAATACATACTACCACAAACTGTTCTCCTTTGGACTGTTAATGAAAATCATGGATTATCTAGTATTTTGATTATGTAAATTTATCTCATGTTTCATGGTTGATTTTAAACAAGTTTTAATTATATAAGCTGTGTAAAGGTGAAATGAGGCTCTTTTTGGTTTCACCAAAAAAAAAAAAAAAACCAACTAAAATTAATATCCTTTTATTCTTCAGGTTTACTTTTAGAAGACAATCCCTCTATTCGTGCCATCAGTCTAGGACATGGCCATATACTCGTGGGAACTAAAAATGGAGAAATACTTGAAATTGATAAAAGTGGTCCTATGACTCTACTTGTTCAGGTACAATATGGGTCTTCCTATCAAAAACATTCCCTGCAGAAGTACAAAACATCGTTGGATTTCCTCTGTCTTTTTCTTTCTGTTTTCATTAATCCTGTTGGCCACCTTCCTTGCTCAGACAGAAGCTGATTCTTTGTTATGTAAGTGACTTAGAGATTCACTGTGGGTTACATAATTCCGAAGCAAAACAAAGAGTCCATTAAGTTAAATTGGTGGTGAGACTTATAAAGAATACTTTAGGCTTTTTAGTTTAGGACCCAGTAGAGAAAAAGGAAAATCAGGGGTAGAGCTAACACAGTTTCTTTGACAGTGTTGACCCATTTGCTTTGATTGAGATGATGTAGTCTACTGTGAAGGTTCCTGTATTCGTGAAAGATGTTTTAGAGTCATAGTATTTTTCTGCAGTGACGTGCAGTTCTCATCGAATGTGTTGCAAAGAACAAAAAGATTTCTTCTGGTAATGCAAAGGATTTTGTGAAGTTTGATTTTAAAAAAAGATTCTTGACATGAATATGTCAATTTATGTGTGAGGGCTGCTCCAAAAGTAATACTTCCTATTTTATTGTGTTGGCCCATGACATCAGAGGCAAATGTTGGAGGTATGGCAGTAGAGGTTGCAAGTTCCCGCTGATATCCCATTACATCTTGTTGCCACGTGACAGATGGCAGCAGAGGGACACTCTGACACAATGACACCTGACACGGAAGTGTGTATGAAGCAAAGGGTTGGAGGTGAATTCCTACATGTGGAAAAAATTGTGCCTATTGATATTTGTTGATGCTTGGTGAACATTGATGGAGATAAGACAGTGAATGTGGGTGGTGTTTTTCAGCAGTGATGAGAGCAACAATGGGTCACCACTGGTGCAGATTGTTATGAGTGTGGCATGCAGGTTATTGCTCATTGCTGGGAAAAAGGCATAGCCAGTGGTGGTGGCTATGTTGAAAGACAGTGTGTTGCACTGAGAATTTGCTCTATGAAATAGAGCTACTGTGCTCCTTTTAGCAATTTGTATTTTCCTGGGAATAAATCAGAGGCATTACATTAAGAGTGACCTACTTATTTCATGTTGCTTTGTTTTACTGTCTTTATTAAGCATGATGTCTATATGTAGAAATTTGTGTGCACCATTTACTGAGGTATAACTTGTCAAGTTTTACCTTATATTTTCTGTAACTGACCAAATTATTTTTCACAAAAATATTTGATATTTACTTTGTGATCAGAACTAGTTGGAAAGAAAATCTTCCAGATTTGTATTGTTTTCATGACAGCATAAGTAACATAAATGTGAGAATTTTTATTAGTAATTTTTAACTAGCACAGTAATTTGGAATTGCAATCTTATCATGGGGGCTATAAGAAAGAAGGGGACAGGCTTTTCAGCAGGATCTGTTGTGACAGGACAAAGGGAAAGGTTTCAAACTGAAAGAGGGGAGATTTAGATTAGACTAAAGGAAAAAGTTTTCAGCAGTAAGGGCAGTGAGGCACTGGCACAGGTTGCCCAGAGAGGTGGTGGGTGCTTCGTCCCTGGAGGCACTCAAGGTCAGGCTGCATGGGACACTGAGCACCAGATCAATCTGTAAACATTCCTGTTCATTGCAAGGGAGTTGGAGTAGATAACGTTTAAACATCCCTTCCATCTCCAACAATTCTATTACTCGATAATGTAGTTCACACACCTTGTTGTGAGTTTTATGATAAAGAGAAGTTTTATAATTGTCATCCAGCTTAAACTGTATGTTTGCATGCATTAACTTGAGCAAAAATACATACTCAGGACACCAAGACACTTCCTTCCTTTCCTGTTTTAACTGTATTTTTCTGTTTCAACAAACAAGGTAGTTACCAAACTGAAATCCAGACTGAGAACAGTAAAAAATGATTTAACATTGAAATGATGCCTGCAAGTTGAAGAAAATCTAGAAAATGCAGGAAGAGTGATTAAAATTTTAAAAACTGAGTTCTGAGGAAAGACTGGAAGAGCTAAGTAGGTGTGCATTGGCCAAACAAGTACTCCAGAATCTAAAAAGTTAATGAACCTTGCAGACAAACTAGCCCATTTTAGGATTTCAAGATAAAGTCCTATTTTGGGCTTAACTATTTCCTGTTCAGTTCAAGTCTGAAAGAGGGAGCATTGCCTTAACCAAAATTACAGCTAGCAATTGTGGAGGCAACTAGGAAAGAGTATTCAGATGGTTACTAGAGGAACCAGACCAGGCATTCGTGTTTTTGTGAATATGGAAAATTTTTGAGAGAAGATGGTAAAGATCGTATTGTCTGAGGCTTGTAAAAGGAGGTAGGGCAAGTTCTAGAACACATTACATAAAGGCAAATGCATGACTTTCTCATATATTAAATGGCATCCTCTAGGGACATATGGAAGGAGAAGTATGGGGCTTGGCAGCTCATCCTCTCTTGCCTGTCTGTGCGACGGTGAGTGATGATAAAACACTTCGAATCTGGGAACTTTCATCCCAGCACCGCATGCTGGCAGTGAGGAAACTCAAAAAAGGTAATCCTCGTTTGGTCATACACTGTGATAACGATGACGCTGTTTCTATAGCGCTTTGCTTTCAGTGCACATCGTAAGCATTAATGGAGGAGGAAGAGGACAGTCATCAAGAAATTGGATGCATAGGAAGTAAATCATCTTTGGCATGTGTCAAGTCTATGATAGGGGTAGAATGAAGGATTATAAATCATTGGAATGAATAATAATAAAAATAATTTAAAATGTTTTACTCTGATTCCAAGGGGAACTCAGAATCATTTTTCTTCCTATGAATACTTAAGACCAGCATATTTGTTGCTGACATTAAAATACTTCCTTTTAAAGACAAATGTGAAATTTTAAGCATGTTAAGCACCATCAGCATTCAGTGACAGCATGAACTTTTCACATTATACTAGCTCCTCTGAAAATGAACGGTTGTCCTCCCCTCTCTTATGTATAAAAGTAGATGACATACACTGAAATACTGCTGCCTTCTTATTTCTTTTACACGTTCATAACCTTCAGAAAATTTTATGGTGTAAATTCAATATGCTTCATTTTTGGTGACAGATCCAGAGCGCAGGAACTCTAACTGAGGGAAAACAGAGTTGAATATTTTGGAGAAGTGAACTCAGGGAAGGATGAGGATAGCTGTATGAGAATGTGGTCAGAAATAATGTTGGGGGGAAAAAAGTAAGTGGAGAAAATGTAGTACATCTCTGTACATCTCTGTTTCAAATGTGTTCTGCCTGAGCGCATTACTGAGTCATGGAACAAAGAAGCTTTCAAGTGTAACATCCCAGAAAGACATGTCTGTAATGAGGCTTTAAACTTTTTAATCTCCATTTCCTTTCTGTATATTTTCTTTATATAAAATGAAGGTGCTTAAAATGTTGTTGGCAGATGATATTTGGACTGATCAAATCATCTTGTCAACTCAAGAAGAGCCTATCCAAAGAATACATTCCTATTTAGGAAAATACTACTAGCAGTTATCACAGAATATCCTTGTTTTAATAAATAACAAATCTATTGATGCAGAAACCTTTCAGTTGCAGTTTTTCTCTCTTTTGAGGGGGTTTTCTCAATCCCAAATTCATAAACCTTAGGATACGTCTTTTGATCTTTCTTTATAGGTGGACGTTGCTGTGCCTTTTCTCCTGATGGGAAAGCCTTGGCTGTAGGATTGAATGATGGGAGTTTTCTGGTGGTAAATGCTGACACTGTGGAAGATATGGTATCTTTTCACCACAGAAAGGAAATGATCTCAGATATAAAATTTTCACGAGGTATAACTAGATAGCAAAGTGAAAGAGCAGTGTTTATCTTGAGTTTGTTTTTCTACTCTAGACATAAGTTTGAATGTTCAGATGTTCAGAAGGTAGATTGGCTTTATGTGTCCTCCATATCTTTAAATACTTTACAATTCTTTATAACTGTGTACAGCCTCTTATACTGGGGTCCCTTAATTGAAGCTTTTGGGTGCACTAGAGTAATAAAAATGCATAACAATGTATGTCTTTCATAACCTCAATGTCTCTTCTTTACAGAAACAGGAAAGTACCTTGCTGTGGCTTCCCATGATAATTTTGTAGATATTTACAATGTACTTACCAGCAAAAGAGTGGGCATTTGTAAAGGTGCATCTAGCTATATCACACACATTGACTGGGACTCAAGAGGTAAAATGTTTGACCAGAAATACAGATTTACAATTCCTGCAAGAGGGAATATCAGATAATTGTTCTCATAGCAGTAACTGAAAATACTGTAAGACTAAACTGTAACTACTAATGCAAATGCTTTCTCAACATCAAGCACCATATGGGTTCAGTACAATTAGATTTGTTGGTAGAATTAATCTTTACTTGTACTGGAGTATGTTGCACTCCACCAATAATAGCATATGACTAAAATGTTACTTAGGAACACAATACTGCTTTTCTTTGCTCTTTTTTTTTTCTTTAATTTGAGACTGTGTGGCACATTTTCTTCTCCACCTTTTATATTTAATTTCCTTTCCTCCTTGCTGAGCGTTACTTGGCAATCACTGCTATGAAGTTAGAGAGCCTTACTGTCACAACTAATTAAGCCTAGCAAGATTGATAATGAGCTTATGCAATAAGCCTTCCTGGACCTAATATGATTCTGTTTGGAACCACCTGTGAGTCTGAGCCCTGCTTCCACTGTTACTAGTCCCAAAGTGTGGTACAAGTTACCTAACAATGACAGCAGCTAAACTCTCCTCAGAACCCATTTGGGTCTGGGTGCCATTCTTGGTCTATTAAGCCATGCTGTTACTAAGGCTCTGGGTGCTTGTTTACAATGCCAGTAACCTAAGTACTCATAGTTGTACCCATAGTAATAGCAGTTTGTCT
Source organism: Tragopan temminckii (assembly GCA_028571105.1). Taxonomy (NCBI): domain Eukaryota; kingdom Metazoa; phylum Chordata; class Aves; order Galliformes; family Phasianidae; genus Tragopan; species Tragopan temminckii. The sequence goes on along the minus strand of JAOWBP010001760.1, from coordinate 725,198 downwards.
GATAAGTACCTGTGTATCTGTAGTAGTTAACTACTGGATGTGTTGTGTGGATAGATGTAAAAGATAAGAAAATGGAAATTTTTTTGTGTTCTTAATGGTATTTTTACCAGAAGTAGACGTTAGTGATAGGACGAGAGGGAATGGCTCCAAGTTGCACCAGGGGAGGTTCAGATTGGATGTTAGGAACAGTTTCTTCTCTGAAGGAGTGGTCAGGCACTGGAACGGGCTGCCTAGGGAGGTGATGGAGTCAGCATCCCTGGACGTGTTCAAGAAACGTGCAGATGTGGTAGTAAGGGACATGGTTTAGTGGGGAAACATTGGTGGTAGATGGTTGGACTGGTTGATCTTGGAGGCCTCTTCCAACTTTGGTGATTCTGTGATTTGGAGAAGCTTCATCTGTTAAGATTTCTTACATATAGGCTTAGCTATCTTTTAATTCTTGCTAGTTATTTTATTCCCCATTTTCTGATTGTTCTTAGTGGATGACAGTATCCCTTCCTTTTGTATTGCTTGTGTTTTTCCCAGAATTTATGTTCATTTCTTTGCTCCATCTCTGCTTCTGCAGTAATCACAAATGCAAAAGGATCTCCAGAAAATATTTTCTATGGAACGTGTGGTTCATTTTCTTCTCTACAACATAATAGCACATTGCCAGTAGTCAAGAACAATAAAATAGGCATATGAACATTGCGGATACTGGTGGTACAATGAAACCCTAACTGAACTTCTAGCTGTAAAGGATTAATGTGTGATACAGGTCAGATAGGAAGGCCATATCACTCCTGTGGCCTTATATTTTACTTTTTGATTCAAAGAGACTCAATATAAATCAAAAGAAAATGATTTGCTGGAAAACCAGTTCTTCAAGGATGTTGAATCGTGTTTAAAATATTACTGTGTAGTGAATCAAGAGTGTAGAATTCTTCAGGAGTGATCATAAGCATCTTTACTTTTGCTATAAATAACTCTGTGGCTGATAATTAACATAGAAGTTAACATACTTCTTCATTCAATAAAAAGTTCATTATATTCATAATAATGAATCCATAACAAACTCTTATTTCGTATGCAGGAAAGTTATTGCAAGTCAATTCTGGTGCTAAGGAACAACTGTTTTTTGAAGCACCAAGGGGGAAAAGGCATGTTATAAGAATT
>JAOWBP010001760.1:700917-716144 GCA_028571105.1 Tragopan temminckii | reverse complement strand
ATCACAGTTGTCCCCAGGGCTTGAACACATTGTGACTGATAATTTTGCTGTCCCTGCCAACCTATTGAACTCAGAGTTAATTTCACTTCTCCCACAGGTCAGCACAAAGCTGGCCCAAAGGTCCTTTGCCATCTGTGTGACTCTTAGTGGGTGTGCAATTGTGGGATGGTGGTGGTGTTGCACTGCACATCATGCTATGACCCTTCTCTGTCTGAACTTGAGAAATGCTCTCTGCCCTGAGATGGATGTGAAAAATTCAGGTGTTTGAGAGCTTTTTGCTGTGTGGGCTGGATACCAGGAAGGATCTAAGAAGTATTGTTTCTAATACAGCTTAGATTTTGTTACATGGGGAGAAGATGCTAATGTGACTACCTCTGATGTCTCTACCTCCAGCCCCAAAGTTCTCAGTATACTATTGGTCAGATGTTTTCAGTTACACAAAAAGCAGAGCTATAGAATGTCAGAATTTATTTAAGGAATAATGAAAAAACTGGAAAAGCCTGTTCCTTTCAAACACGCTCATAAGGAAGCCTAAGAAAGGAGAAACTTTATAGAATGTCCTAAGATTAAGTTAATACTAATGCCTTGATGTATATGGAGAGAGTTTTCCAGAAGTCTCATGATTTCAGGTAGTCTACACTTTTTTTTAATCTAAGACAGCAAATTAGACTTTGCCTCAAGCATGGTGCAGCGTGTTCCCTGTTTTGGCAAACAGGGTTTGGCTGAGAGACCACGTGGACAGTGCTGTCTGAGCAGTGTGCTGTGTGTGACGGACCTACGTGCCCTGCAACCAGGCTGTTTTACAATGGTCGCTTAGATTAACAGCTTTGTCAGACGTTTAGAACAAAGAACTTGTTCAAAAATGAAAGCCTTCAGATTTCATTCGGAACTGATTATACTTATTAACCTGCTTTTCTGCTCATTTCACATTTGGAGGCTGACCTCGAATGATATGTGAATGCACTGACTACATTCCCTTACAAAAATATCAAATTGGCTATCACCACCATTTGTTCTGCAATACCGTTTTGGTTTTGTTTTTTTTAAAGAGTGCATCAGCATACATGTAAAAGCATAAATAAGGTTTAAAAAGCAATTTAGATTGCAGTTTATATCTCCCTCTGCTTTTGTTTCAGTTTTGCTTTGATTCACTGTATGAAGAAGTAGGATATTTTCATGTTGTCTGCAAAATGTAAGGGTGAAGTAGCAGCAGGAAAAGTGGTATACAGAACTCCTGATGGGAAAATCTAAAGGTTTAGAATTCACAGAATCGCTTCTTACAGCCAGGAGTTTTACAGCAGTTTTGGAGCTCTTGGGAGTCCCTTTCTTGTCAGCTAGTGAAAATGTACTATTAAAAGCCATTTCTGTGTTTTTTCTTCTGAAATGAGCAGTTTGGTTTTTTTTAGCCTTGGGCTTTGAATCTGTTGTCCAAGCAAACCTCACAGTACTCAATTGTCCCTCCTCATTTTGACCTTTGCTTCCTCTTCCTGGGAGCAGTCCTTGCTCATTTTTACATTTGCTTGGCATCCGAGTACATTCCTTCTGGTTAACAGCCATCCCCATGCACATGTTAGCCTCCCATTTGGACTCTCTTCCACTCCTCCTCTGCTCGCTCCTGCTGGGCCAGCCTGTCACCTTCTCAAGGGCGGGACATTTTTGTCCAGCTATCAGCTCTCCAGCCCTCAGTGTTTGTTGCTTTCATGCAGCATTGTTTCTGAAGATCCAATTCTGTTCCCATTGGCCTCAGAACAGAATATTTGCATTCTTGCCAACTGGTGAAGGATGCAGACAGTGTGTTTCTTCAGAAAGCAATTATGCCATGTGCTCTAAAAACATGAGCTGTTCATCCCCATCCCATGGAATATATCATAACGCTTTCCTGGGTCTTCTTTCTCTCTCCTGTAATTTCTGTCTAAAGGCATTTGGCTCTCTTATTGCATGGGCACCCTGTTCTCTAAGATCACCGCTTCCTCAAGGTGCCCCACTTCTCAACCCCTCTTCCCTCTCCCATTTCACCCAGCTTCTGCTATGCCCATCTGCTACTCTCTGTCCTCGTGCTGCCCATTCACCCCACCCAGGATTTAGGCTCCTCGTCTTGGCCATTCCATGTAGCCTTACTGGGAAAGTGAGAGGGAGTGAGTTGTCACTTGCACCTTCTTACATTCTGACATTAAGGCCCATAGGGGGAGAGGGTGAGATTTGGTCAGTTTCAATCTGGAGTTAGCTCACTGCTGTGTAACCGTGTATACCTGTGTAAGCGTATAATCAAGATAATCAGCAGTAACAGAAACTTTATTGGCTGTATTTGCAGTACTTTGAGAACTGAAAGCTCTCTAATGTCTGACTGTGTCTTATCTTCCCTGGAACTCGTTCATCCCATAACATAATATAAGCACATTTACTTTACATCACTGAAAAGAAACCGTTAATACTTGTATTATGTTTTAACTTGCTTTCCTTTGGAGGCAGGGAATTGTCAAGTAAGTACTAACAACACAGCACAGAAAAAGCACAGATTGCTGTGAATGTACAGTACAGATTGCATAGGCCATAAAGGGTAAATATATGTAACTTCCTACAGCACGAATTTCTTGTCTTGACACTGCCATCCTATGTATGAAAATAAATCAGGTGTAGTCACAGATTTGTTAAAAATGAAAATCAAATTGATGATGCTTTACATTTCTTTTATTGAGGTGATTATAAGGCAACGAATGCGTGTGTATATATACATATGTATGTATATATGAATGCACACGGCATTCGTGTTTGTGTGTACTGTGAGTAGGTATATAGTTAAGTACATGTGTGTATGTGTATGTTTCCAAATTAAATCTCATGTTTACTCTCTAGTGATTATCTGTCATGTCATAGTGGTAGTGTTCTCTGCTTTCATGAAAATTTTTGGCTTGCTGTTGTCGTAAACTCTAGAAGATACGCCCAGGTAAAGAAATGTAAAAGTGATCCATCTTAAAATTACACTAAAACAGAAAAAAGAGCAGGAAGCATACAAGAAAACAATTTATTCTTTTCGTAAGTGCTGGTTCAAAGGCCTTAGTAAATCTGGGTTGAAGTGGTGTTTGCTTTTCTAGCATCACGTAATGTTTTTATTTTGTAAGACAATTGAGTTTTGCAGTAACTTCCTTCATCCCTTCTCTACTGGTGATTGCACTGCTATTGGGTCCAATTACCACCGATGGTTATGTAACAACTTGATTGACCACTTTCAGAGAAAATAAAGGTACTTGTTTCCCTGTGAACAGCAAGTACAAGCTGTCCCTGTACATAAGTTGGCCTACCAATGAACAATTATTAGCCTAAATTGCAAGCTGAGCTAGGAGAGAAAACAAGCATCCATTGTGTGAAACTTAACAGTGCTTATGAGGCTGCTAAGTTTCTACCAGTTTCCATCCCTGTCAGGCACCTGAAAATAAAGAAACGCATGGAATCACATTCTGCTTCAGTATAAAGTGTGCAGGAAGCAGTGATGTAGCTTCCTTTTTATCCCCTGTCCTGTAGGATCTTGAGTTAAGAATATACCCAGCAATGCCGGGGTATGGTATTTTTGAATTTGTAGACTGGTGCACTCTTTAATTTCTGTTTTAGTTTTTGCTGGCATGCTTGAATAGCATGTTTTGTGCCACGAGGGAATGACTGATCAACTCTAAAAATGCTTGTGCATGAGTAAAGTGGTCAGAAATATGCCTAAACTGTATTAAGTTTCTTACTTGGCTTTGTTTGCTGCTTACAAGGGGATCCAGGTAACTCTTTTACTCTTTCAACGTCACAAGATCTAATGTACTTTTCCAGTATTAATGAGTTTGTTTGTTTGCTTGAGAAGCGAGTTAGTTTGTTTATTTTCGGTCTGCTCTGTCTGTTTTAGAGCCCAGCTTTTCATGCTACTTATTCCTGCAAAGTAAGCCGTGTAGCAATGTGTTCTGGCTATGTGTTTCATCAATTGCTGTCTCTAAGAGCTTTCTTAAAAATGCAGTTCCAGATAAATCAGCTCCCACTAAGCAGAAGGGATTTCATTCTTCTGCACTCATTTTTGCTAAACAGGAATTAGTGCGAGTCACAGTAAAAGAACAAAGCAATCTTTTCTCAGCATATAAAATTTATATCAAGTTTGTTCATTTTTGAAATCTTAAACTATGAAAATGCTTTCCAGATTCAAGCTTCGATTAAATAAATTGAGGCCAGGCGTTCTGTTTTGTTTTGCATTTCACTTACAGAACCCTGTTGTTTAACCCTGTCCCCAGAATCTGCTGTTAGTGTTTAGTGGCATGAACTACTTTTGTATGAATAACAGCAGCCACTGAGTGATGTTTTGGAGCAAGCATTTAACCGTAATATCAGTTTTGATTCTTTTGCTATCACCTCTTCTACCCTGACCTTCTTGCCAGATCCATATTCTAGCTAAAAGCTGATCAAACATGATGAAGGCCAAATTTCTTGGAGTAATTGTGCAGATAATCCACTGCAATGTTTTGGGTCTGTGCTGTTGCCAGTAGGGTTAGAATTTAGCCCTCCTTAATTCCTGTTACCTGAAAGGGGTGGTCATTGTGCCCAAATGAAGATAATAGTCATCCTGAGTGAACCCAGTGCAACAGGATTGTACTAGGTATGAACTTCTATGGGCCCAACACGCTCTGCTCCTCTTAGGTTTGTTCCTCTTCTTTTTTCTTAGAAGGATCAAGTTGAATATCCCCTTTGCTGCCTCCCTTTAGTCATATGTATGTTCACTGTAGCCTCTGGACTTCCAGTTAGAGCATCTCATGGAAGTAAATGTTATCTGTCTTTAAAAAGACCATTTACACAAATAATTTTTTTCAGTCCATGTTTCCCATTTGTCTTTTTAGTTACTTTCAGCAACTGTAGTTATGTAAAATGCTTTGCTGCCCTTAGCCTTCGTCAAATTCACACAGTAAATGACTTACACAGACTAAAATGTAATACTTTTATCTTTAATGTGATTTTGAAATGATTTGAATACTGTCAACTCAAGGTTTTGTGATGGGAGTTCTCAGAAGAAGCAAGGCTGGGGAAAGGTCAGCTGCCAGCTGTAGAGAGTCTTTTAGATCATTCCTGAAAGCAACAATGTACTGTCAGCCAGTATTCAAGGATTTGCCAAAGGATTTAAATCATTAGAATTTAAACAGTCATTTTCAGGTGGTCTGTTCTGCCACTCCTCCCCGAAATCAACATCAGTGTTGTTTCTGCTCTCCCCATCAAAATGCATATGATTACTGTGTGTATTATAAAATGCTAAAATCTTGATATCAAACACACGTAGTTGCAATTGGTCACTTTCTGTACTTATATAAAACATATGCTGTGGTTTTGCAAGTTTTGTTTTGCTTTCAAACATACTGATTGTCTTCTCTTTTAAACACTTTGTTTCAGGCCACCAGTTAGCAGAGCTGCTCCTCAGCCTGAAAAACTGCAGAAGAACAACATCAACAAAAAAAGGAAACTGGTTGAGGTCAGACTTAGTTGTATTTTTCTTTTCATTTGCTTTAGAAGTAATGTGTGCTGGGTTAAATTCATCCCTGTTATGAGGGTTGCTGAAGTTGTGTATAAGTAAAAGAGAAGGGGAAGAAATTTCTAAAATGTGCTCTCAGCACTCCTAGCAAACACCAGAAGACATGATAGCCAGCAAACTGTGGCAGAAGGGACTTCAGATTCAGATATGGAAGCTTACCTGTAATATCAAATCTCTTCAAATCCAACATTTGTCTCTGGATTTGAAGAACATTTACAGCTGAGATGTATATTTAACCACAGCAGAACCCATTAGATAACCCCAGTGGAAATATAGTCAGAAGTTGTGTGTTGCACGTGCACTACTACATGCGTGCTTTTGAATGATGAAATTTGCTAATTGATTTTGAAGCATACCCTTTCCTCACACTGTAGGCCCTCTCTCCTCCCCACCTATTTGGAAATATGCTGAGAAATGAATATCCTGTGGTCTATGTGGACCATTTGCAACAATTGCTTGGTCTGTCACTATTAGTCAGATTGTTCAAAGCAAGGTGGAATTATGTTAGGGACAGATGCATTAACTCTGTCTTCTGGGCTAGAACAGCAACTTTAACAGCAATCCATTACCCATCACTGTTTTTCTGGAGGAAGTTCTCTTTGACAGTTGCTCTTTGTAAGATGAAATGTCCCAGACGCCTCCAATTAATGTTTTAACAATGAAGTTGCTTGTAGCCTGTCATTGCCTCTTATAAGGACCTTGGTGTCAGAATTTGTTCTACTAAAATCTGACTGTTTATGAGAATGATTTTTGAAGACTCTTGAAGTAGAAGTAAATGTATTCGCAAATAGCTGCTCAGTGTAGACTTTAAAATGTAATGGGCTGATTAATAAATTGGACCTTTTTTAAAGTTGCATATATTTTGAATGGAAATTAAATAATATATTCAGATCTGGTTGAATTATTAAAGAAATAGTAATGAAAATGCATTGCCTTACTTGACCGATGGCAGCTTTGTATATGGTCCATGAGGACGTCATGCCTCACTAAATAAGCAGAAGAAAGAGGGATAACTGATTAATTATTGTTTAATTATCCTGTTGCTTGGACAAGATGTTTGTGTCTTGTGTAATAATTACCTGAGGTCTTCCCATGCATGATTCAAACTCTTTAACCTCTTTGTTTGTTCTTTATTTCACCCTTATTCTTTTTTTCTGTTTTGCTTGACCAGGAGCTGGCTTTAGACCATGTTTTTGGATACAGAGGATTTGACTGTCGCAACAACCTTCATTACCTAAATGATGGTGCTGATATTATTTTCCACACAGCTGCAGCAGGCATAGTGCAAAATCTTTCTACTGGTAATTCAACTTGCAACAGTACTTTGAGATAAAAATTACTGCAGAAGTGAGACATTTCTGTAAGAAAGTCACGCTTTTGTAACATTCCTGCAACTCCTTCATATTCTGTATCTTCTGAAATAATGCAAAGAAATTTAAATGGCTATTTTAGCAGACTGTCAAGTTCTCTTATTAAGGTCATCCTGTTAAGCCACCCAACTCATTTTAGGAGGTATGAGATTCTGTTAGGAAGCGTAATACTAAGCTGTTCTATTTCTGCAGCTGTGCCTTTCTAAACTCCACACTGAAGGCATAGGGATGGTTTCTCAGGTTGCATGGGATATGAAATGTCGAGCACTCCTCACGGTTTTAGGAGCAGTAATTATTCCATTTTGAGTTATTTTAGCAAAATCATGCTCCAGGGAAGGATCCATTTCTATGCAATACGATGTGAGTAAATTGCTCTTCAGAAGGCGTAGAAATATTCTGTGCCTTTTTGGGTAGTGACAAAAACCTACCGACTTATTTTGCCCTGAGTTGTAGCGCTAACATCCACACACTCTCCACATAGTTAAAGAAACAAGCCGGGAATTAATGGAATTCTGGCAGTATATTATTCCCTCTTGGTCCTCTGTGGCACCAAATAGTAACAGCAGTTCACTCAGCTCTGCTGCCAAGAAGAGGCAGAGATAGCTGGTGTCACATCTGCTGACTTCTGGGGACTCCTTGCCCTGCACAGCCTCTGGCCCATGGAGCTGGGAACGCTGTCCCAGCTGCTCTTCTTGGCCTTCCCCGTGGGAGGATGGTGCTGAGCAGAAACTTCCCAGGGTTTAGCTCTCTGCTGTGTTCCCTGTTGACTCCTTTGATTAAGTGGGAGAGCTGGTCTGTGCATTTGTCAGTTCTGCTTTTTTCTTGTGGAGGTTACAGATGGTTACAGGATGATTCCTGGGCTAAGTCCTGGTAGCTAGTTGACCAATCCTGCTTTTTCATATATATGCATTAGTGGTTATTTACAGCTCATTTGGTAATGGTGCCTGGAAGTGAAAGCAAAGCAGCTCTCAGCATACTTACTGCTCTCCCCTATGCATCCCCTAGAGCACAGCATGAGCGTACCAACAAGCTGATTAAATATTCTTTGCTTCAGTGGTGGTTCTTTCTTTGAGACTGTTGTGAATAAAACCACGTTTGAATTTTATTAGGAAGTCAGAGCTTCTACCTGGAGCATACTGATGACATTCTCTGCTTAACTGTGAATCAGCACCCAAAGTACAAAAACATTGTGGCTACCAGCCAGATCGGTAGGTGACTCCATGTAACAATGTCTTACTCAGAAATTGTCAGGGGCACTGATTTATTTTGGGCTTTTCTACATAGAATTTTTACTGGGATTTACCACTGTCACTTTTTTTTTGAGAAAATCCTGAAGCTTAATTGTCTCTGTCATTTCAGTCTATCTGCAGCAGTTTCATCTCTGATCGTGTCACTGGATTTTAGAGTTAATTGTACTGTAAAGATATTTCAGAAAACAAGCTTTTTTGAACAGCACTAAATCTTCTCATTCATATGTAATCATAAGCTTTACAGGATTTCCTCTTTCCTTCCAGTATCCAAAGCACTGTTTAGCCATAAAACACTTAGCTGTGAAAATAGAATAATGACCATTTCCTTTGCAGAAATTCAAATCTAATAGAAGAAAGGAAAGGGTTAGAGTGGAACCTCAGCAGAGGTTATGATGCATGTAAAGGCTGATCTTGAGACCATATGTATTGATGTGTTATTTACATGAAGAGTCCCATGAAATTACAGAGTCACAGAATTGTAGGGGCCGGAAGGGACCTCTAAAGATCAGTCACCAATGCCTTTTGCAGAAGTAAAAGCTGTAGGGAACATCAGGATTGTTTGTCCCAGGCTTACAGAGGGATGTGTTGCTTTTCACTTACACCAGGGTAACGCTAGAATAATCAATGTCACGAAGAATAACGGAGTCATTCTAATTCATTTCAGTCTGAAAGGAGTGACTTCTGTAATATATAACTTTATAACAAAGCTGGAAAGTGGCAGTAGGTGAAAGCCTTGGCAAACCATCTCTGCTGCCTGTACAGAGCGTTGTCTTTTCAATTGGAATGTTGAATAAAAAAGAGAATGTATTCATACAGTCAGAACCCTGGTCCAGAATACTGATTTCTGTGACCTAAAGCAGGTGACTTTAAGCCTGTCTTTTAATTCTGTCAGAAGGAGCCCATGAAATCAGTGTTTCTGATTTTGGTTGGGATTCTGGATCATTGTAGATTCATATTAGTTTTAAATTTAGTAATCTTTAAAAACTGCATGTCTTTACCATTTCTTTTAAATACCATTTTTAAAACTGAGAAGTACTAAATATTGTTGCAGTATTTGTGTATAAAAGACAATATACTCAAAATTAAGTTCAACAATATTCCTGCTTATTTGTTTTGTTGATTTAATCCATATCCATTTTCAAACTTTTAATTTTTAATTTTTTTTTTTTTACTTCTGGTGCTGATGCTGGCACTTCAGCATTAGAAACATGACTTACTTCACTTATTGTTTTCCCTTGGTGCTTCCTCATTTGCCATTGCTCTCACAATGCAGGTGATATGACAGAATTTTCAGGTAAGGCTGATTCGTTTGTGAATTCTAGTCAGCAGAGTTATGTAAAAGTTTCATGTTACCTCATTGTATCTGTGTCAACCGCGGATACAAGTGGAACATCTACAGATAATTTCTTTTGCATGAGGTTCTTCATAAATGTTACGTTGTTCTTTTGGCATTTGTCTTATTTCATGAAATGCAATAATTTCCCTGTTTTTTTCAAAATATTATGATTTTTTTGAGTACTTTTAATCTTTAAAAAAAAAAACAAACTTAAGTGTCTGTTTAGGTTAAATGTTCTTGAAAAATGCATATTTTACACTGAAGCTTTCAAGATGCTGAATTAATTTTCTTTTAATACATCTTTTTCCGTGTAGGTACAACTCCCACAATTCATGTCTGGGATGCTATGAGTAAGCAAACGATTTCAATGCTACGTTGCTTCCACACCAAAGGAGTCAACTATGTTAACTTCAGTGCAACAGGCAAACTTCTGGTTTCAGTGGGAGTCGATCCAGAGCACACCATCACAGTGTGGAGGTGGCAGGAAGGTAACTCTGGAAAACACACATTCCTTCGGCCTGGCAGATCTGTATGCAGTTATTTGCTTTTCCTTTCAGGTCGTTGGCATAGGTCTGTGTTCTTACTCTGAGTGAAATGGCTCCCTGCAAGTCTCAAAATCAACTGAAGGAAGAAAACGAAGTGCTAGAAAATATCGATAAGAAAATAAGCTTAAATTTCTTTTGTAAACAGAAATAAGGAAATTACATCCAACATGTAATTCCCTGAAATTAAGGAAAGTGTTTTCTTTTTACGCTGAAAACGCTCGGATTTGAAATTGTATGCAGTGGGTAGGCCTTTGAGAAGTCATTTCAAGACAGTGATTATCACCATCAGGAATTGAGGGGAAAGGGAAAGTGTCTCAGCTCTCTAGACATTTCCCTGCTTTACTTCAAAGCATCCCCAGATTTTTAGAGTTTTCTCTGCACACACCTGTGCTCAGTGCCTGTCTCCTGCCTCTTCCACTGCAGGAGCAGGCATTGCATCATCCTGAGTGCCATGAGCACTTACATCCAAAAGTTGTGTAGAGGGACATCCCTGCGCAGAACAGTTGGTTCAGGAAATGCAGCAGTTCTGCTGTGCTTTAAAAGCTCGTTAAGAGGAGGCACTGCTCATCTTTTGCATAATGGCCTGCTTATCCTGCGATTGGAAAACTTGGATTTTATTGTTGCCTGTGGGGTTTGAGCTCAGATCTCTGAAAGTGTGCTGGCAGTGGCTGTTGGCCTGACACAGCCAACATGCAGGTGCCTGGATGTTTTCAGAGTCAGAGGCACTAACTTCTGAGTGATGCATCCCTTTGTGTTTCACAGATAGCAACTTGTTGATGATACTCAGTGTTTTGATGGTACTTCATTACCTGGGAGACAAATTGTGCTATTGATATCCTAAAACTGTCAGCTGTAGTGGAACATCCAGGGACCTAGCAGGCTGCGTGAATTAAAATGGTTGCTGCTTTAAATAATGTTGGGATATGCTTAGCTTTCAGCATCTGGGACAGAGTTTTCTAATCTAATACCAGGTAATTTTGTTTTATAAAATCATACCAGAGCTTAATTTTGCAGGTAAATCTAACTGTATTTTTATGCTTTCCTAATTAAAACAGGGGCTAAAGTTGCTAGCAGGGGAGGACACCTGGAGAGGATATTTGTTGTAGAGTTCCGCCCAGACTCAGACACTCAGTTTGTGTCTGTGGGGGTAAAACACATGAAGTTCTGGACATTGGCTGGCAGTGCTTTGCTGTGTAAGAAAGGAGTCATTGGTTCCATGGAAGATGCCAAAATGCAAACCATGCTTTCTGTTGCCTTCGGAGCAGTGAGTTCAAGTTACTTGCTACAGAATTTTATAATACCTTTTTATTAAGAGATCCGGTACAGCGTGAATGGTGCAAGAACGTGGAGATCTTGTGTCATAGTTAAACCTCTAATGTGAGACTTGTGCATCTTTAGATGTCATTTAATTTTTCTAAACTGGGTTGGGTTTCTCTGTCAGTGAATATTTTTTGTTAATTACAGTGTAATTGATACTGTAATTGTGTAACCTCTTTTTCCACTGACAGTGCTGGGTATGACATGTGGTTCAGCTCATGTTGACAGTACATAGGATTTTCCTGTGTGTTTATTAAGGAGCCATAACACTTTAGACTTCATAGTTAAGGAAAACAGTGTGTTCAACACAGAGTTCAACTTTTTTTTTTTTAAATGGTAAAACTAACATGCTGTAAGGAGAACATTGAAAACCAGCAGATGAACTCTACTCCATTAGCACGCGTCATTTGTTCAGGATGTTATTTTCTTCCTTAAGTGTGTGTCATTGAATCCCACTGGCAATAAGAATGCATGTCACAGGAGCATGAGTAAGTTATACTGAATAGAGGGGGGGCTGTGTACGTACCCTCTGCTTCTTTATACATCCACAGACTTTTCTCATCCAGTTCCATCTAATGCCAAAGGCAACAGGTCATGCTGGCATGCAGCTACACTACATTTTTGTCTCTAACAGTAGCAAATTCATTCAGGGAATTCTTTCCACCAGTTTCATCAGCAGATACTTCTGTTTATTGCAGAACATGAAACTTCCCTGTGAGCCCTTAGCAAAGGGTTCTCTAACATTTTTTCCCTTGTATCTATCAGTGAACTTGAAGGCGATGCTGTATTTAGTTCTTTATGCTATCAGGACCTGGCAACTGGGAACACTTTTCCTTTTTCCTGCCAAAGAGGAGATTTTCATTTACATGGAATTTTTCTGTATTTTTCAATACAGCTAAGCCACTTTTCCCCTTTACAGTCGCTTAGGGATCATTCAAGATGTTTAAAAGCCATATGTTGTTGCTACAGAGACTGTCCAGTGGGATTGCAGTTGTGTCTTTTCACCTGCAGCAAGCCTTTGCATTTAGCAGAGCACGCTCCAGAAGCACATTTTCCATGCAGAACACTCACTACTTTTTCCCATTCAGTTATGCAATTGCTATGGTGCTTCAAGTTAGGTACAAGATCAAGCCAGTTCTGCGCTTAGTCTTATACCCTTTATTTTCAGTATCTTGAAGACAGTGGGATTTCCGTGGGTACATACTCAGAGAAGAAAGAAATGTCACCTGAAATTCAGTAGTGATAACCTGCTGTCCATCTGTGCAGCAGGAGGTATGGCACAGCACATGCATTGGAAATTCCAAGGTGAAATGCATGAAGTGAATGTGCCCTCCACTCTGATCTGTATTAACTATGGTACTTCGAAGAGACACCATCATAGCACAGTGATTAAACACGTTATTCTCAGTGCATGTGGTTTTAATTCCTGAGGTCATTGCATGGTTGATTTTCTCAGGAAATGCAGTACCTAAATAATTTTAATTCAAGCTGCACAAAAATGCTGAGATATTTATCACATCAGAGATTGTTCCTATCTGTTGCAGAATAACCTTACGTTTACTGGTGCCATAAATGGAGACGTCTATGTCTGGAAGGACCATTTTCTGGTCAGACTTGTGGCAAAAGCTCACACAGGACCTGTGTTTACAATGTACACCACCCTTCGAGATGGACTTATTGTTACAGGAGGCAAGGAGAGGCCGTAAGACATGTTACACTCTTCCTAAAGCACACAGCTTTCTTCTTTCTCACATCATTTTTATTTAATCAATACAAGGCATACTGAATGGTTGCGCTATCTGCCACGTTTTTGTTACTTACTTTACATTACCCTATAGTGTGGTGAGCTGTCCTTAGTAAGAAGTGATGCAGATTGATGTGCGGGATCTGCTGTAGCCCATGCAGGAGACATCTGTGTAACACAGCGTTCTGCTTTTCAGCACTAAGGAAGGAGGGGCCGTAAAACTGTGGGACCAAGAGATGAAACGGTGCAGAGCATTTCAGCTCGAGACAGGACAGCTCATCGAGTGCGTGCGCTCCGTCTGCAGAGGGAAGGTAAGAGAGCCAACGTGGCAGACTTCACAGCACGGCATGCCTTGCTGTGTGCTGTTGTTGGTGAAGATTGGACAGGAGGCACAAAGGAGACTGTTCTGAACCAAGCCTTTGCTGGAAAAGCTCTTGTAGTTCAGACAGTGGCAGTACGGCTAACATAGATATGCACCACAGTGGTCTGAGTCTGACACATTGTTTGACGTTTATATTATTGTCCAGAAGTGACATTAAGTCACCTCAGCGGTATGAGAATCATGCTGTACCAGCTTGTATGTAAACACTTGGATCTGAATACAAATGGCAAGAGGGAAGTCCACTGCCACCACTCACAGTAACGCCAGAATGTGATATCAGATCTCCAGGCATGAATCTATCAGTGTTTTGTCTCCTGTTCTTAAGATCCTGCATGGACAAGCACTATAAATTAGGATGGGTTATCACAGATATTTCTAGAACACTTTGGTATTTTACTGTGTGTTATATTGTCTGATTTTTTTATTTTTTTAATACAAACAGGGGAAAATTTTAGTGGGAACAAAAGATGGGGAAATCCTTGAAGTAGGAGAAAAAAATGCTGCTTCAAACTTATTAATTGACTGTCATATGGAAGGGGAGATCTGGGGCTTAGCGACGCACCCCTCAAAAGACTTATTTATCTCTGCCAGCAATGATGGAACGGCAAGAATCTGGGACTTATGTGACAAAGTGAGTATTGCTCAACTGAAAATAATGCAATTAAAAGTGAGAATTTGGTACAGCCATGCATTTTTCCAACTGCACAACATGCACTGCTCCAGCCCTGTATGCACCTTTGAGCAGCCAAGTAAAACAACAGTTGTGTTTGTTGTTCTGGTGCGTAGCATTTCCTGCTGCGTGGCTACATGAAGAAGCAAGGCATTGGTGAAGTAGCATGCTGCTCTTCCCAAAAGCAAGCTACTTGCAGTGAGATGCAGCTACATAAGTTTGTGCTAATGGAGTGCCTTTTGTTTTGTGTTATTTCTGATATAACGTTGTAAAAAGCAGAGATTTTGATCTAGAAGTGCAGACTGGTGCAGTAAGAAAGCATTTTAATTCTCTGCTGACACAATCCATGGCCAATATGCAGATCCTCCCAATAAGCTTGCCTCACTGGCAAGCATGACTCCAACACTTTCAGAGCCTTTCTCTACAATAGATGATATGGCATATATGTAGATCAGGAGTATTTTTTTCTGATGTCAAATTGCATTAATCAACAAGAATTAAAAAAAACAGAAGGATTTCTGGTTATACTAAGCTACATAAACTTTTTCAAAAGCTAGTTACCTGAGATAGTAGGCTCATTTTTAATGTCAAACATTGTTAGCATTATTAGTACAGTCAGATAATTGAAATGGCAAAAGCGTTTTGCTATGTTTCCATATGGCAAATGGTAAAATAATACAAAATCTTGCTCAGAAATTGTAGAATAGCCCTCTAAAGGAAATAGGAAATTGATTTTTTTTATCCTTTGATAAGTAGTATGCTTTGTGATGTCAAAAGTGAAGTTATCCTGCAGCAAGATAGCTGCAAACGTGAAACGCCCATTTTAATTGCACCTCTATTTGAAGTCTGTTTTGCAGCATATGTCTGGTGGGTGTGATTTGTATGTGAAATTTCAGATTTCTATTTAGAGGAAACTCTACAGAACTTGTTTTTAATGAGTGGCTTTTGTACTCAGTGTTTGGAAGCTTTCCATTTACTCGGTGGCTTTCCACAGGGAGGTATGTTGCTGTTGCTTTTGTTCATGCAGAAACTCCTGAACAAAGTCAATCTGGGTCACCCAGCGAGATGTGC
>JAOWBP010001760.1:672205-691535 GCA_028571105.1 Tragopan temminckii | reverse complement strand
CTGTTAAGCTGAGTATCAGCAGGAGATTGCATTTTTAAACACAGGCCTTTTTCACTCACGCCTCTTCTTGAGGCAGCTCTGACAGGAGGTGGTGAGGAGCAGTCACCCCTCAGGGCACCCGGGAGAAGGAAAGCTGCTTTGGTGGGCTGGGCCTGCTAAAGAGCTTAGGCCCTCAGGGAGCAGCCTTCAGCTCAAGAGGATTGAGGAGCTGGGGTTAAGCCACACCAATTGTCCATCAGGTTTCCTCAGGGCTACAGGATTTCATTTTGCTGCAGAGTTTGTTTGCTCATTTCTAGGCTCATCTGGGAGCTCAGAGAGGAGCCCAAGAGGCTCTGCCATCTTCTCAGTGCCTCTCTTCTTCCTTTCCCACATTGCAGGCTGGCCTCCCTGACCGGGGTTGTTTTTGAAAGAGAAGAAGGAACTGCTAAGCCAGCATTGGCTTCCCCCCTCCTGTGCTCCCACCTGCTGAAGACACTCCCTGCTCCAGCTCTGCTATTATTTCATCATATGCATTTTGCTTTGGGTTCTTCTTACCTCCTTCGTGTAACATTAGTCTGTCAACAGGAAAGGTATCAGACTGTGCCAAGCATCTCCCATCACCAGTTTTTGTCAGAACTACAAATTCCATGTGGATTTGGGACACAAATCCTGAATATTATTAACTCCAAAGTGGTTCCTTCAGAACTCACATCAAGATTAACACACCCTGCCTAATGCTGCTGTCATCCTGACCAAATCTGGATGAGAGGACAAGAAGGCCTCCAGGTTAACCATGACCTTTTCATAACTGTTTGCTGGGGAAGCCCTCTTAACTTCCACCAAACAGGAGGAGGGGAAGCACACACAGTTTGGACTTCACAGCAAACTTGGTTCTCTGGCACTGGCTCCTGATTAAAGGCCTGTGCTTCAAAGGCTTCAAAGAGTTTAGAAGGATAAAATTTGGTTTTATTCCTTCCTGATTTTGTTTCAACAGAGCTAATCTTACAGAGTACTTAATGAATCTTATTAAAAAACTCACCTGATGTCTCTCATAAATAACAGGAACACTGAAGAGCGAAATCAAAGCTGGAAAAGAACAGATCAAAGGTATAAATATTGACAAAAAACAGTGCTCTGTTTAACAGAGGCTTGACATTTCTTTCAAAAAGGTACAGGAAAAAGCAATAGCTAAGCTACATACAAAAATTATTGGTCAGTAATTTCAACAATCTCTACTAAGGTAGACTGCTCTTCAAGTCTCATTAATGGCATGGTGCATCTGATCCCAGCTCACTTCTGCACTGTGGGTTATACACTTTCTTCAGACCCCAGTTTGCTTCTGACAGCTGCTCTGGACTACCAGAACCAAACTATCTTCAGTGGGAGGGGACCTGATCTGCTCCTGTACCTCCACCAGTAAGTTACAGTATAGCAACCATACAAAAAAAAAGCTAACCCTGGCAGATAAGCACAAGGGAACATGCTTCTGAATGATACAAAGTCTGAAAAAATCAGCAACTTCAAGGAATTTGGCAGCACAATTCACAATTATCCCTCTGCAGTGTTATCAGTGCCCTAGAAGAAGGACACACAACACAACTGTATCATCTTGATACAGCCTCGGAATACCAGGCAGACCTCAGTGCTTTTTCAGGGTTATTCTGTCATGCCAACTATTTAACACAACTTGAAACACTCACCCAGTATCAGTAATGTCAGACCATTGAACAAGGCACCAACATAAGTGAACACCCACATCAACACTGCAAACTGTAAAGGAAAAAAAGCACGTTAGCCCACGATGTGTTGTACAAGAACATATTGGCTATAACACCAAGTGAGAAAAATTCTCAAAACACACTCATAAAGCTAGAATGCCTCAGACATCACTGTGTATGTCCAATGTAATTATAGATGCGTGACGAGATGGCCGAAGGGTTCAGTAATAGGATATGTGGCCCCTTGTGTCTGGGTCATCGGGCTGAGCACAGCCCAAGTCAGCAGTGACCAGGAGTGGTTGGTACCTGGTGGCTGCCCAACGCCCTCTGCGTTGATGTACTGCTTCCAATCCAGCATTTGGCAACAACGAGCAACCAGTTCCCACTTCCCTCCCTTCAAACACACAGAGCAGGACAGGCAGGTGAGAGGCTGGAGCAAGCCAGCACCCGGGGATGGAGCCAGGAGACAGCAGCCATCTCGCAGTGTGCCTGGCAGCCCAGCAGCCCGCATCCAAGTGCATCAACTGCAGGGCTGTGCTGCAGATGGGGGCATGGAACTGCCCCAGCCTCACTTCAGTCTCTGGGAGCCACTGAGTGCCCTGGGCTGGGGGCTGTCACATCGTCATCCTTTGCCCACCACTGCTCCTGCACAGACCCTGTCCTGAGCATTCCCAGCGGCTCTGAACAGGGCCGTCTGTCCTCTGCCAGGTGCAGTGTCCCAAGCACACCTCTGACCTATACGGGGTGGGAAGGGCCAAGGCTGCCAGCTCTATTTCTGTGTCAGCACCTCCCCGATCAGCCGCTTTCTTCTAGAGTTGCACAGCTCGTAAGGAACAGAGCAGAAGCCAGGACTTGGGTGTCAGAGCAAGGGGAGTTAGCAGTGTGTACCTCTAAGCAGCGACTTGTACTTTGACAAGATTATCAAGAAAAATAAAGCAGATTTGTCCAAACTCCCTCCATGATTCATTCAGACTTCAGTTCTGCTCTGCAATGCAGTGGTGGGAAGTGGTCAGCAGCCTCTGCACAGGGTGCTTTAACACAGCTAACAGTCTGCTTCCAGCACAGGTCTGTCCGTGCAGCACATCCCCCTCTGCACAGCAGGAGGAAAGCCAGGAACTGTCACTGCAGCAAGGAGCCCCGGGCCTGGGATCATTCCCAGTGACTCACAGCGTGTACTCAGCACCGTAAATCCTCAGGCTTCAAGCAGAAGCAGAAAAGAGCTCCAACAGCCACCCGAGCTCCCCCTGAATGGCTGCAGGGACAGAAATGAAGCAACATCGCAGGCAGGGGAGCATGAGTAACAGTGCTGAGGACTGTGACCATGCCAGAAAACTGGGCTCATGTAAGCAGCAGGTAGCAGGACTGACCTATCAAGATAATGTTGTTCTTCTTACATGCTCAGGACAGGACAGAAGGAAGGCCTGGGGCCCAAGCTCACTGCCTGCATGTAACAATGATATGCAAACCAGCAAAACAAGCAGTGTATCTGATGGACTGAATGGAGTTTTTGCCACCTCATTCCAATGACTGCAGCACTCAAAGCGCAAGGCAATTTAACGGCAGATCCAGAAATGCCTATCTTTCAGCTTCTTTGCTATAAAGTGTTCCAACACAGCACGGAGCTCTATTTCTCAAAGCACAGTTGAGCAAAGACAAACTGGAAGCTGTGTGTCCCAACGTCCCCGTGGAGCAGCTGCTGGTTGTGCAACTCAGTGCACGGCGGATCATGGCGCATTGGGCCAAAGTGCAGCTTCTCCTGGGCCTTTGGCAAGGGCTCTTCTGGAACCCCTCCTGAGGAGCATCTCTTTGAGCAGCATAAACATTTAGTCCATTTTAAGACTTCCACCACTGAAGAATTGTTTAATAAAAATAGAAAAACATCTTAACGAGACTGATTTTACAGCCAGAACTATTATGCACAATAAGCTGACCTGCAGACGTTTTCTACAGCAGAGCTCTTCAATTATACACAATCCTGCTGTTTCCTATAGTGAAGATGTTTAAATTACACAAGCCAAGAATTGTGTTGTTTTTTTTTAATATAAAACCAGAGCCACTATTTACATAATCAGCATCTCAGCGTTCTCCTCGAGCACAAACTCTTCAAACCAGCAGCTGAGAGCGGCGCTGACATTTACTGCTTTCACAGAGGGCTGCTCCCAACTGCCATAAATTAGACTAATTAACCCACATGAAGTGTCTTAAATGCCAGAAGAGAGGGGACATGAATTACTTCAGCTGAATAAACACCTATTCCCCGCATACCACACTATTTTAAAGGTGATTAGAGTGTCCTGAAGACATCCCAACTGGAGTCCGTTCTATTCTGGTAGCTCTTCACGCAGCTCTGACCAGGGCAGCTGTTGGCCATTCACCATTTCCCCAGTCCTTATGCGAGGAACTGCGGTCTCCAAACAAATGGTGTGGAAATTCTCCTCGCTCAGAGGAAGGAACATACCGCAGGGGCTTAATTATTTAAGAAATAGGGGCAACCTTGTGACTACAATGTATTCTCCACGTACCCTGTTGTTTCATCACATCCAAATAGGCCTTAAACAAAATAATCTTTTTCTGAACACAGACTCAATGCCATTAGAAAGCACAATAGACAAAGAGCACGTTCCTTTCCTCCCTCAGACACCAAGTTATCAAAATGTAATTCCAGTCACGTAAGAACTTCCCTCTTGGTGAAGGCCACAGCACTGCAGAGATGATCCCCAAGGACTCGGCCACTGAATGGAAGGAAAGAGTACAGAGTGAAGGGCAGCGGGCAGATATCAGCCATCCCATGCAGCCCAAGTGGAAACACCAGCAAGGCACAGCCAGTAACAGGCCCACCTGAGCCCTCCTGACACAAAAGGCAGCAGTATCCATCGTACAGAAGGATGAGCAGAAAACATGAACGCACAGCCCCATCATACGAGTGCTTTCACTGCACAGCCCTGTGGGAGCAGGAAGATTATTACACAAACCTCTGGTCTAAGACTTTGCTTCCTCTCTCTCTCCCTTCTCACAAGCAGCAGATCCCAGATGACCTGGGGCCTTACAATCTTTTTTCCAGAGGGAAAAGGCTCTTCCTATGGGAGATCTGCACAGCGCTAATTGCAGCATTTGCAATACCAGCTCTTGACTGTGTTGAAGCATAATGAGAAACTGGATCCAAAACCACTGGTAAGATCCTGAGATCTGTCTCTGGTTTCCATTCCACAAATATAACAAAGACTTTCACAGCCTTCCTCTCTTATTCCAAGTTTCAGTGGAAATCCCTTCCCTCAGCCCCACAACAGCTCAGAGGGCTCACTAAGCACTTTGTGAGGAAGAGATTTACTGGAGGATAAATGCAACTTTACTTCAGAAGATTTAGCAAACCGAAAAACAAATGGACAGCAAGCTGCATTCAATAAAGGAAACAACAGTTTGAAAGACAAAGACAGGCACTAAGCTGGAAAGGAGAGAATATAATTCTCATAGAACAAAACTGAATTTGCAGCCATTTTTCTCTGTTTCTTCATTGTCAGTTTTGTTCTGCCGACTTCCAGTACTGTCCATCCAACACCACTTCATGGTATTTGAGATACCTGTTACACTGGCACGCTTTAGGCAGAGTTGCTTACAAAAACTATGTCAGTAATTCGTATTACTAAACAAAACAATGATTTACACACAAATCTAGTGACCGAATCAAGCATCCACCTTCCTAGAAAAACAAAGGCATCATTCAGTCCCCATTCTTCCAGCAAAAGAATGGATACAAAGCTCCTGCTATTCAAGGCAAGGGGTTGTAGACTAACCACAATACAGAAACAAACAAACAAAACAACATAATCACACTCTGTCAGTCCAGCCCTAAACTGAGGTTTTGTTTTTAAAGAGAGGTAATAATGCATTCTAAATGCACATACTGGAGAGAAGCGCTTTGTTTTCTTAAAAGATTCCTGCTTTTAAGCACCAGGTACAGCCGAACTGCATGCAACCAAAGCCAGTTTCAGTTTTCCACTCAGTTTTATTGTAGTGCCAAAATGCAGTGCAAATAAAGTTATCCACTCCGTGGCCACGTTTGGCGCTTTATACGCAGCTGAACGTGTCTACAAGAAAGCCACAAAAAGGCTTAGTACTTCCAGCACCTGGAGCCAAATATAAACGTGAACTAACAATTGCACAAGGACAAGTGGGTTTTACTGCCCTGGGTCAGCAAGGCATCTATCTGCACAATGCTGGTGTACCTACAGCTGGAGTAAACTCACCTTCAGAGAATCAACCAAGTCATCAACGAGGAAGAGACGTCTCAGCTCCTTGACTGTGCCGTTGACGTGACCAAGCACAACATTGCTGTATTTCTGAATCAGCTCTTCAGACACAGCTACATCAGACTCCAAGTAAGCCCTGCGAGGAAAAACAGCTTGTGAAACTTTACTGCGAGTTCCACTAAGCAGTACCAACATACAGCACAGTTAGAGACAAACCTCACGACACGCGGAATGCTAGGAGGACAGAACAGAACTAACCTAAGTTATCCCTGGAAGGGAAGAGCAAAAATCAAGCTGTGTTGTGCTCCTGTACTTACTCAGATATGCACACAGCCTGGCCCAGACTATGCAGAAGGCACACTGACCGGCACAAGGGGCTAGCAAGTAGCCAGACACGTCCAGCATCTCTGACCCATATACTGGCATCTGTCACAGTCAGAAGGCCAGCGGGTATTTAAAATAGGAGACACAGATGGAGAGGCTGGCAGGGGACAGGGGGATCGTTCTCTGGTTTTGCCGCTGCGTTAGGAAAAAGGGAATCCTTAAGGCAACCTCATATCCTACAGGACTTGAGATTCCTACATTTCTCAAATGGAGAAAGTCCTACAAAAGCAACGTACCCACTCTGCTGGAAGATGTTTTTGAAACACTGTGACAAATACATCAAGGCATGGGAAAATTGGCAAATTTTTCATCATTTCATTAAAAAAAAGATACAGAAAAAAGAAAACCACTTTCTAGCAATTACTGAGCAATTCTTTTATCACAAAGGTGTGTATTTATACCCCATTAAAGGTCCATTCCCACTGCACTCCGACTTTTGCCTGCATTAGTTGGGACTCTGGCACATGAAGAACAATACATTTGATTTCCACCTTAGAGAGAGGAGCAATGCAGCACCATCTGTAACAGGACATCACTTCACAGCCACTGCAGCTAAATAATTAATTTTTGGGGGAGGGATTCTGCTGTAAGGTGTGGTGTTGTTTTCTTTAATTAAATAATTATTCAAAAACCCAGCCCTACCAACACATAGTGGACTCTCTTGTGTGTGTCACTTAAAGCATTGGCTCCTTCTGGCAACATGTGGTCAGGAAGAAATAAATTTGAGAAAGCTTTTGACTATGCTTACTGTAGATGAGAGGAAGAGAAACAGAATAACTGGAAAGTCCACACAGTTGTTAAGAGGGCTGCAAAGAGGAGGCAAGCAGGATTTTCTGAAAGGTGCAAGGGAAGCTGAGATTGAACCACTTTGCTCATTAAAAAGAGAGAGAAGCAAGAGCAGTGTGGGATAGGGTTGGCATGGAAACCGGAAACATGCACTCTCAGTAATTACTCTTACACATCAGTGGTTTTATTTCTTCTAAGACGCAGCTCTGCAATAACAGACATCACTGCACTCTACATAGGAAAGAGCATGAATGCCAAGGATACTGCATTCCTACTCTGCAGGGAAGTGCACACATGGTACACCACAAGGGCTGCTTTCATCACTTAAAAGCAAGAGCTTAAAGAAAAAAATAAATCCTATAATTTAACTCCTCTATCCTTAGTGTTCTTCAGAGTCCAATCTTCTGAATTTCTTGCCTGGGTAGGCTGCAATGAACCTGGATTCCTCTGATCACAAGGCAGATTTGCATATGAGAACACAGCTCTGCTGTTATGTGCTAAAATTTAAGTGTTAAGACTATCCCAATGTCCCAAAAAGGTCAAAATTCCCCTTGCTGCATCTATTATGACTTTCTCTAAATAAATTGCATTGGAAGTGCTGAAATAATCTTTAAATTTTGTACATCATCTCTCACCGGTTCACATTCTGAAGGCTGTATCACACTAAAATGCTTATGTTAACCCATTAGATTGCAGTATGGTTTGTCGTTTTGGTTTCACTGGCTTTTTTTTTTTTTTAATGCAAACGAATACACTCTAGCATTACCATTTATTTTCTTATACAACATGTTCATGCATATGTCATTCACCACTTCTACCAGCACCAGAAGCGCCGCTCCCAAAAACAACACATTTTTCCTTAATTAAAAGAAAAACCTCACCTAAATGGGTGGCCTTCGTCGGACTTTTGGATTGCCTGGATAACTCCCTTGTATATCCTAAAGCTGATGGTCACAGAAAGCAGGGCCAAGGCAATGTAAGCTGTCACGCTCACGATGCTGAACACTGTTAATGAGAGCAGCAGGAACAAGCTGGCACCAAACACCACTCCTGTCTTCTTAATGTCTCGCCAGTAAAGGAGGTCAACAACTAAAAATTTAAAAAGGTAAGAAATTAGAACAAGATACCTTTTGCATGCACATGAAAACAGAACACATGATTCATTTGACTGCTGAGAGTCACCAAGAACAGAACTCGTGATCTCACTGTCAAACAAGAGCTGAAACGACAACTAGAAATAGGTTATTGTAGCCCTGACTTTGCATCGGGCTTCAGATTATTGGGATTATTGATGTTAGGATTAGCTCAAATGTAATTGCTAAATTTTAAGAACAATCCTGCCCTTCAGCGATGTCAGAATTAATCTCTTCAACTCTGGTACTGTGCTGTGCACCAGAACCACAGCATGGTACTGTGCTGTGCACCAGAACCACAGCACTTTGTGCTCTATTTCCTATTATCTTGGGGGATCTCGTGGAGACCACTTGCAGATTCCCTGTTGGGATGAAGGACAAAGACATCAAAAGATCTCTACTTTTGCAAGTCCAAAAGCGGCAAAGGCATTAACAGCTTTTGTTTTCTTCCCTTTTGACTAAAGTCATTCCTGTGGGAGTATATGATGATGATTATGGGTGACAAAACGAGCCACCAAGACAGCACATAAATTTCAATTCAGGCTAAATCTGCTGGGTTAAAATATAAAATACTTCATTTGTAAACCAGGTTTATTTTGTTCCCATGACACTCAGCTAAGAACACAGCACTATGCCATTTTCAGCATCACTGTAAAGTACACCCTTGTGTAAGTCCTAGGAAATGGCTTAGTGTGTCCACTGCAGATCTTTTTGGTTTGGGATGGTGGGCTGTTTTGGTGCTTGCTGGGAAGGTTTTTTGGTTGCTTTTTTCCCAAAATATCAATGAAATCTGACAAACATCATTCTCCATTGCCGAGCACACAACTGTGCCAAGCACACGGCCCAGCCTAGCCTAGTTCTATATCACATGGTGAGTTGCACAAAAACATTTGGCCTTTGTGGTTGTCATTTCCACAGCTGATGAGGTTTTCACAAGAATAAATTCCTCTTCTGCATCAAAACTGCTTGATAAGAGAGGTAATGTGAGAGTTAATAAATACAGAACTCAAATTGTGGACAAATTATTACTCCTATCAGACATGGTTGTAGTAACCCTATCCCAGACAGCACAGAAGTTAGCTGTAACATTGCATATTACAACTCAGCAGGGAAACCTTACTTTAAGTGACTGTAAAAGAAGTAATTCAATAATAGTATGGATGCTATTTTGTCCTGGATGGAAGGATGGTGATGCACCAACATTAAGTAACTTTGTGGCCTCTACAGGGCAAAGTCTGCACAATCCTTTTGAAGGTACAACATGAAAATGCCACCGGAGCAATTTCACATGTTTCAGAAGCTGACATCCTGTCCTAATTATTTCTGTAGGGAAACCTATCAGCAGGCACCGGAAAATTGAGAACTCAGGTCAGAAACATAAAAGAACCCATTATTTCCATAACGCAAAATATTTTATCCAAATATTTAATTCCCGTAAGCGTAGGAATTCCCTCAAGCTCTACAGAGTCACGTTACAGTTACATGAACACCTTAAATGTGTAATAAGTCAAAACTGCTGTTGAAAGAAACCATCTCAGCCCTCCACTGCTCGGTGCCATTACATTCCTCAGCGCAGCCGTACAGAGACAGCCCAGCAATCTGCATGCAGCCCACACTGAGCACGACCAACACAAAGCCCGAGCGCTCAGCCAGATCAGATGCCGCATGGGGTTCTCTGTGAGGCTCCACCAACATGTGGGGTGAGAGATAGAGCAGCCAACCAAGGAGGTGACGCTCCTGCCTCGGAACAGCGCTAGTTCAAAGTCCTCGTGGAACTGCAGCCTCTCACTGCGCTCTGCTGAGTTGTTATTCCTCCTCATGTTACAGAGCTGCACTCCTCGCTTCCCTGGCAAACAAGCGATGCACCGGGCCAAAGATAAGCATGCCTTTTCTTTACTACTTGCACAAATCAAACAGAAATTAAGGCATGGCTGAATTCCTCTTGTATGAGCTATAAACCCTACATTAAACAACATCGTATCTGGTTCCTTTGGCTTTGTCTCCAATCACAGAAGGGTCTCCCGGTGTCTCTGCACGCCTTATTAGCAAGTTGGCACGCAGAAGGTGGCAGCAGAAGGGGTGAGCTTCACCTACACGCACTGCAAACGGAGGGTTCTGCCTACACTGAGCTGCACTTAGGGGAGATTTTCAAAAAGAATTCAGTCAAAACAAGGGCGGTGGGCCTCTTGCTCCTCAATCACACAAAGGAGATTTGAAAAACCTCACTTTTTGCTTCAGACACTGAAACCACTTCTTACACCCTGCAATTGGAGCACCCATACATTATCACATGGAAGACTCTCATGTGACACTCAGCACAGCCCTACTGCTCCTTCTGCAGCCAGCATCAGCCCTGCAGTGAGACAGCCCCTCCTCTGCAATGCAGTGTTAAACATCCACACTGACAGGGGGTTCTTGCTGCTCCATAGGAAACCACGTACCACAGCCAATAGCACCCCATACCTGAACCCGGCTCTAACGATGAAAAGACAGCAAGTCATCTGCAGGGCAGTCTCCAAAACAGGAGGAACGAGGGCACATGGCTGAAACCCAAGCACACTACAGATGCCAAGCACCTCCAGCAGCCCACCCCAAGGCTCCTGCTCTCAGCAGTGAGAGCCCCCGAGCCGGGCCCTCCCACACCACGCTTCAGCTGCACAAGAATTTTCCCTCTCTGTCTCTGCTCCATTTGGAGAAGCACCCCACCGACCTCGGTTTCATGACACGGCTATCTTGTTTCATAGTAAATTCTTCCAAGGGAAAATCCCACGTTATGAGGCATCTGAAACAGCGACTTGTAACTTTCAATCAGAGAGCAAATGCTGACATCGATTTCTCTTTTCCAATTGATCAGAACCAGCTATTCGCATTTCTTTCTGAAGTGAAAGGGAAGGTTAAAGCACTGCTACCGGCAGCCCTCTGGGATGAACTCAAGCACACAGCGCTCACAGCAGAGCAAAGCCCACAGCAGCCAAACAAGAGCCCCAGAACAGCGCTGCCGAGCAGCACCTTTCCTCAGGCATCTGCTGTAAGCTTTCCTTCATACAACACGAACTATAATCTCCTGCTTTTAGTGCAAGTATTCCGGGCCTATTTCACGGCAAGAGCAGCTGTCTACATTTGGTAAGCACGAACTGTCACTTGGCATATCTAAAAATAGTACCACCAGCATCCGTGCCTTACATGCAGAACTCATCCAATTACATTTTGCCTTTAAAGCAAGTGCCGTTACGCGGCGCGAGGTTTATCACCGCATTTTTCTGAAGACTCTTCTTTCTTTCGCTGACATTTAACTTAAAACCGAGCAATTTCATGCAGTTTCTGATGACAGAAAACAGCGGTTAAATATATTTAACCCGATAATCCTCTTTAAAAAAAAAAACAAAAACAACCAAACCAAGTAATCCTCTCTTTTTCAGACAGAGAAATTAAACGCCTCGAGATCTACGATAGAGTTTAATTCACAGACACTCAGTAAAAGCGAAAGAGAAGGGACTAACCCATTTTGGCATCCATCTTGAGCGTGCCTGCATGCACCAGCCCTTGTGCAGCTGACTCCCAGCGCCTTTCACTTCCTGCTGGGGCAGCGCTGGGGCAGCGCAGCGACGCAATGCCTGCCTCAGCCCGCAGCCAATGGCCGCCCCGGCGCGACGGCCGCGGGACGCAGCTGTGGGAGAGCCCGGCTGCCATCAGCACTGCTCGGTGCCGGGCACGTGCATACGGACACACAAAGGGGTTCAGCCCAAAGAAAGACCCTTTGTGTAAGAGGGGAGCGAAGAGAAGGCAAGGCGGGTATGATTTACAGAGGCTGTGCGCGCAGCGGCCATGACACCACAGCCTTTCTGCGCCCTGAAACGTAAACAGAAATTCCTTCTGTTCTTCAAATAACAGTAACAACAGCTCAGGAGCACAACTAGAAGCCTCTTCTGGATCAGATTAAGAACACTGTGGTACTGACACAGAAATTTAACAGAATGTGTACAGAGATCGGGCAGCTTTTAAAGGCCTCTATGGTGTAAAAGAAAACTGCCATCACGACCATTAAGACCACAAATAGGTAAATTGCTGATTTCTTTTTAGAGGGGCACTTTCCGGTCAAGCTAATTAAACTTCTTAATTGCTTATGACAGTGATCTTCACGGTTTCCACAGATCTGCTGTAGAGAGCATCTGACAGCCCAGTCCCAAAGCTGCAGCTCCCCTTTCCAAGCTTGCTCCAGCCCTCCTCCAACTTAATCCGACCCAAAGCAAAGCCGCACAGCAAGGAGCCGGCACAGAGCCTGTCTGTGCCCCACAGCACCTGTCTCTGTAGGCAGCCCTGCAGGTGGGCAATTCATTTGGAGGGCCTACATGGAAAGATGTGTGCCCAAATGAAAGCCTTCACTTTGTGTCACTATGGCTGGTGGCCAGGCAGGATGCAGTTGCTGGGGATGGAGCCACGGGAATGTCAGGTGGAAGCCGGTTTAGAATTGTTAAGATTGGAAATGAGCACCAAGATCATCCAGTCCAGCCATCAATCCACCCCCACCGTGCCCACTGCCCACATCCCTCAGTGTCACATCCCCACAGCTCTGGGACACCTCCAGGTGACCCCACCACTCCCCGGGCAGCTGTGCCACTGTCTCACCGCTCTTTGGGAGAAGGAATTGTTCCTAACAGCCAGCCTGAACCTTCCCTGGTGCAACTTGAGGCCATCCCCTCTCACCCTATCACTTCTACCTGAAAAAAGAGGCTGACCATCCTTGCTACACCTCCCTTCAGGTCACTGTAGAAAGCAATGATGCCTCCTCCAAATCTTCCCAGCAGCATTCAGTCAAAGCAAGCAATGTGCCACCCAGGCAGCCAAGCACAGAATGCCCTGACCTTATGGTCCTGCCAAACACTGCCTACAGACTGATCTGCCCCACTGCACCTGAGCACAAATCTAGTCACACTATAGAAAAGGTCTGAGAAACGTGGTGGTCCACCTGTGAGCAAAGCTATCCAAGCACAGGCACCATTAGCAGGCTTGGGCTTTCACATTTTAATGACTTCTTACATCAGAATGACAAGGTCCCATAGTCTGTTTCGTATGTTTGTTTTAAATCGTGGCTGACACTGAATGCAGAAGCAGTTGCAGAGTCGTTTCACCCCACTCAGATGTGCCAGGAGCCAGCTGGGTCCTTGACTGCCTTGCTGCAATTCAGTGAAACAAAACAACGCCAGGTTGGAAAAACAGTGAGTCTGTAGCTTGACCGCATGGGGTACCAGGCATGGGGAGCCAGCAACCACCAACAGAGCCCTCCCTGTCCAGAAGAAAGGCAGCACAAAGGAGCAGTGCATGCAGGGGGAAGGACACACTTGCCCAGCTGGACCCCCCAAGGTGTCAGAGCCAATCTGGAGCCCACAGGTTTCACACCTGGCACACCTGCCCCACAATCCTAGCAATGAAAAAACAACACCAATTCCACAAAGCACAAGCTAGAACGAAAATGAAGTCCAATACTACCAAGTAATCCCCCCAAAAATGCAAACACTAGGTAACAATTCTTAATGGGCCAATGCGGTATTTTTTCTTTTATTTCTAGTTCATCATGTATGCATGTGTGCACTTACAGTGCACGAACTGAGGAAACCATTCCAAAGTCCTGTTTGCTCATTAGGAAATTTTCAGAAATCAAGGCCTGCGTGAGCCCGTACAGCCTAGTCTACCACTTCTCACAGCTAAGCCAGAACTTGGAGATATTTTCATCACATTAATAAAAAAATCAAAATAAAATCCTGGGATAGCCTGGTAGTATAGCTACGGCACTCATCTTACCATTACTCAGCCATCAACTTGACATTTCATTGAAATAATTAAAACACAAATCACCCATGTTAGACGCTTCACTACCGATTACATCATGTGGGCCTGGCCTTAAAAGTGCTAAAAATAAAAGTCATGCCATCCCCTCCTGGGTAATCTGGTTTCACCCTGCTTATCTCAGAGATCAATAACCGCAGGTACGGGGCTTTACCACTTTCACTACACCGCTTTCTCAACTCCCATGGCTGTTCCAGAAAAAACACGTGTGCCAGAGCAAAATGTAAGATTACTTCCAGCAGGAAATAGCACCTCAGGGGAAAAATCTAACTTTTGGTCCCTCTCCGATTTTAGGTTTGATCGTTCCATTTTTCTTCAGTTTATGTTTAAGCACAGAAACAAGCGTGTTGCAATAGGCTTCTGTGCTTATTAAGGGGCAAAATTGAATCGTGTCATCAATCCTTGAACTTTAGCCATTATTTTCCATGCTGCTGAAGCCTGACCTTACACAGTAAGAAAACATGAAAGAAGACTGCCACATCTTCTCATGAACAAATTCTAACAGAAGGCACTCAAGGATGGTCTTCAGGGGCATGACTGCCAGAGCACAGTCACAAAAGGAGGGGAACCAGCCTGTTCTGCTTCCCGAGAAAACTTCTTGCTTCACCTTCCATTTTCTTATAAATCATAAATTCTACCCTCATTAAATCTCAAGGGACTTCCTCGGGAGAAACAGGCATGAGAACAGCTTCCTCCACCTGATGGGATGCTTTCTGTAAGAACAAAGGCCTGGGAAAGAGGAAATTGAACCACTTGGCACATTACACAGCCCAAGATCTACATGTAGGACAGGCTCAGGTTTGCCTGGTCCATCTGATACCACCTCCAGTCCACACTAACCAGGCCCACTTGCACTGAAGCACGCAGCCCCAAGTGTCCAGCCTGCATGTCCCCATACTGCTCACTGCCTGCAGCTCTGACGGCCCTCAGTACTCTCCTGGGTGAGAAAGGCATGCTCCTGAGTGGCAACTCATTAATCTCAATCCAAGAATGACTCCATTATTCTCGAGGCCTCAAATTCAGGGTTGGGAAATGTCTGCACTCAGGGGCAGCGAGGGACAGACTGCAGCCAATGCTGCTCATTGGGTTGCAAAAGCCAGCCTGAAGCAGGGGCTCTGAGCACCCGAAGGTAACTAACTAACCTGTTCACTTCCACCCACACCCCTTCATTTTTTTTAACCCTGAGAATTTCAGGCCTGACGTATGGATACTGGCCACGTAAAGTAATGACACATTAAGTACAAATGACTAAGCACCGCAGGTTATTTTTTCCTACTATCCACTTGCCTTTAACAAAAGCTTAGAACTTCAGAGGGTACTATGCAGGGCAAACTTTTATCCCCATGGCATTTTCTTTTGCTACATGGATTCTGACAGAGCATTGTGTGGATCCTACACAGCTGGCAACTCTGTTCCACTGAAGAAAAACAATTCCAAAATGATGGTTATTAAAAAAAAAAAAAAAAAAAAGAAGAGGCAAAGTTCAGCAGTACCAAGCACTGCAGGGACCTTTAACAAAGTCAGTATCCAGAGATTATGACATTTTTTTCCAAAGGTTGTCCTGCTGATAAATTTTGGAGATTACGTATTTGGTAATGCTTAAACTCTTACACAGTGAGCACTAATAATGATCCCCAGAGATTGACAACAGGGATCTCCCATTGGCGGCCGCAGGAACAAAGGTCAGCAGCACGCTAATTTAAGGCTAGCTTCTTATTTACCACCCGGCACAACACCTCTGCATTCTGGAAACCAGGCACAGGTTTACCTAGAATCTCACAGAAATACGGGCAACTCTGAGCAAGCGCAATTAAGGGAAGACCCCACACACACCATAACGAAGGGACAAACAGGCAGCCTGCTGCAGCCTGCACGCAATGTCTCCTCATAAAATGACCAAACCACATGAACCGCAGACACGACGTTCTCTTGAGTTAATGGTTAATATTTTTAAATTACCAATAATCCACGAATTTTAAAGGAACGTGAACTACATTTGGATATGGTGCTATTTGTGCACCGCATACCCAGAGGAGCTGTTCTTAGCACGCTCAGTGGGGCTGGCAGAGCTCCGCAGTGCCACACGAGCTGCTTCACCAACATAAATTATTTATTCTTTCTGCACCACTCGCATTCATCTCTTCTAATCTGCAGCCTTTACCGTTCTGCATGCAATACTTCACATGCATCCCACAGTCAAATACATGCTACAAATACCATTCGTTAAAAGCAACCCACAGCATCTTTAGCTTAAGGAAAAAATAAAATAGAGAAAAAAGTTGAAAGAGCAAATACCCTTATCCTTCCAACCGCTCGGCTGACTGTCCATCTCTCCACGCACGGTCTACCCTCCAACTGCGGTTATCAATTATGCATACCAATAGGACAGCTGCAAGAGGAGAAATCTACAGCCTGGGATGGCAAACATGGGCTTCCCCGGCCGCGTCTGCAGCCGCTGCTGCACTGGTGCTGCAGGAGGCGGTCAGCTGACGGCGCGGGGCGTGGAGCTGACGCAGTGCCGGCTGGAGGCAGCCTGCTGCTGTGCCGACACACGGCTGCACCGCCGCCGCAGCCATTTGCTGGGAGGGGGCTCAGAGCAGCGGCTCACCCGGCAGCCCGCAGCAGACTGCTTTTCAAATAAAGGCTAAGAGAATTTTCTGATGGTATATAGCATCCTTACATGCTGCTGGGCCGTATTTATTCGTTTTAAAGGAACAGAGATTGAGAATGGTTATCTTGCACACTACCCCTTTCCTGCAGCCAACGCCTCCCTTTGTATTTTACATCACCACCCCATGGTGCCAGCTGCAAATCTGACAGTTCTCTCTTCGCTTCAATAGAAACAAGAACAAGCCAGAAGTTTATACGGCTAACCTTCAAGAAGCAACTTGCAGAAAATACTGGGCAGGCCTGAGACAAAACTAGAAACTCAAAGCCTGCAAGAGCTGTGAGAACCATGCCAAACTATTTTCCGCTCTTGCTGAAAAATCTGTGACTGCTCTTTAATACTAGTCTCTTTAGTAAGAGCCTCTGTTCCCTATTTGCGACTGGCAAAAAAAAAAAAAAAAAAAAGCTAAAAGCTCCCACCAGTGCTATAAAACTTCTTAAAACCCTGACACGTTAATTTATGTAAAGATGCAGATTCCATTCGGTTTTGACACACAAATCAAAACACGTACCATGGGTTGGAAAGGCAAAGGGTATGCTCAAATGTTGGAGTGCAAGGAAACTCATTGAGCTGCACTGCGTGGAAGTACCAAACACGTCTGAAAATCTCCATCTGCCCCTGACCTGTAATTCTGAACAACTGGAAGCCAACAAACCCTGTGCTTCTCCCCTCACCCTTTGGATGATTGCATTGCCACCAAATTAATAACAAATTGTATGCCTTCAGCAAGTCCTTCCCACTAACTTTCCATACTGCTATAGATACATAATAGAAGGCAGTTTAGACAGGTTACCAGCCCACGTCCCATCAGCACCAACTCCACCAGCAGGAATTTCTCCATCCTCAAGATTCTTCTCTTCACCCTTTGCATATTCAGTCTCCCTTCCTACCACCCCATGCAAATGATCCCAAATGAAACCTGCACCCCTCTTCTTTCAGGCAAGACCCACCCATGTCATGCTATTCTACATGAAAACTGAGTGCTGGTGGTGTGCCAACAAACTTCCGTGCGAACTTTATCGTGTCATTACGGAAACTCACACATGTTTTTGAACCAGCATTAAGATAAAGCTTCCAAAGGGCTAAGTGCACAATGATAATATCAAGTGACCCAGACAACCAAAAGCGAGGCAGCCAAGTTCCTAACTATCCTTTGCTGAAGGCACCGCTCTTCCGAGGGGCTGCACGCCTGCAGGAAGCAGGCCTTACCCACTGACTTTTCCACTAGCAGCTGGCTGGAGCTCTCCTGCCTTGGAGGAGGAGTTCTGGATGAGAACCAGCTCTGGTCTCACCCAGCACCAGTTGCCTATCAGTGCTTCTGCCAAAGCTGATAACCACAAGCACTCAATTCTCTCCACAATTCTTACACGCCCAATAGGCCTCATTTGCTGTTTGCGGTCTTAACTACACCCAAAGCCTCTCAACAGCAGACCTCCAATGAAACACTACAGATCTTTCCCCTCAGGTAGATTTTGCTCCAAGTGACTCCTTTAATGCCTCCCCTCCTTCAGATATTCCCAACACTGGAATATAAGTCTCCATTTATTACTTAATAAAAGAGTGTAAGAGCATAAAAGAAGACCTGAGCAGACATGCAATTTGAGAATAAAATCAAATGTAATTAAATCAAGATTCCGTGTTGAATTAAATGGTATTTTATAAATACTATGCTCCTTAAGGAAATTGCCCAGCATCACTCCAGGCTATTTCTCCCTCAGTGAAACACAACAAAACTAAAGCACTTTTCACTGGCTGTGCAGCTCTACTCAACCAACCATTTTTTCAATATGGAAAGAACCAGGAATGAACCAAGTGGATGCATTTTATACTTCGTATAACCACAACATCCTGGTCTGCTGTTATGGAATGACAGGAAGTGCTTTACTTCTGCTTCTAAGACCACTGGAGCTAAGAAAAAGCTCCAACATGAATAGGGCTCAGTTGCCCTCTCAAAGGATGCTACCTGCTATGAATTCACCTTTGCATCTGCCCCCTCAGGAAAATTTGGGAAATAAGGTATCATGCACATCTGTGTTTCTGTAATTCAAGTACTGAGTACTCTGTAGCTTACATGAAAATGAGAGATGTGTTAGCCTGTGAGGCCGAAACTTAACCCCAGCACATTCAGAAACAAGTGTCAACAGAGACTGATCTTCAGAAGCACCATCAAATGGGTTTTCTGCAAAACCCCAAACCATTTTTAAGCTTCCTGCACTGTTCAGCATGAATATCTGGCGTAATTTAAACTGCCTGTGTGGTTACAGCATAGCATACAACTTGACATCATGATGTGAAATATCAGTTTGGGGGACCCCGCAACGTACTTTGAGTTTGCAAGCTGGTAACATGAAAACTTCCATCTGCTAAAATAAGCTTATGGCAAGATGACTTTCTGCCCTATTTGTGAGAAGTAATGATCTCTATCCACAAGTAAAGAAGGTACTGTGAGTGAAGCAAGTCTGTACAACAAAAGGAGCAAGACATGTAACCCATTTATCTTCTGGGAACGTTAAATCAAGATTTCCCAAAACCTTGGATATCATTCTTTGAAAGCCATGTTGCACTTGAGTC
>JAOWBP010001760.1:649418-662965 GCA_028571105.1 Tragopan temminckii | reverse complement strand
TGCGAGGCGGCCCGGCGCTGCGGCGGAGGGCGGACGGCTGCGGGGGGAAACATGGCAGGCTGCGCCGGGCGCCGTAGGGTCGCGCTCGCTCGGCGCCGTCCTTAGGTAGAAAGCCTCCGCGTTTGAAACGAGGCGAGCCCGAGGCGGAACGGCCGTCCTTTATCCGGCTATGCAGCGTTCGGAAATGAGCCGCAAGCTCTGCTCGCCGGGGTCGGGAATAAAACAAATCCCGTCGCTGGTTCGGCCCCGGGAACGCATTGTCCTCGATGACGGCCGCGGAACAAAGCTCCGAGCCGGAGCGATGCCCGCATCGCGGTGTGAGCTCCGCGGAGAGCCTCGGCTGGAGGGCGCCCGGAGGCTGCGGGGGGAGGGGGTGAAGGTAGGGGCTGCGTAACGAGGCAGAGCCGGCGCGGAGCGCACGGAGCGGGGAGGGAGCGTTTCGTGATCGCATCCCGTAGCGTCGGCTCGGTGCTGAAAAGGAGGTCGGCTCGGAGGAGAGGAGCTCGCTTGGCGTTTTCCTGTAATGCAGGTTAAGTGCGGTAAACGACGCTCGCTCGGCGAAGAAGGACGCGGCGTTTGGGGATGTAATAGCAGCTTGCAGCTGTTTCGATGGCAAGAAAAAAAAAAAAAAGGCATTACGAATGCTGTTTCATCCCCATTGTGGCGTGAATCCTGCGGCTGCGGGGTGGCCGTGAGCTGCTGAGCACCGCCTGCACGCAGAGGTGGAACCGAGGGGGCAAAGCGCTGATGCTGCATGCGTGGATGGAGACCGCGGTGCTGCTCCGGGCCCCTTTCAGCCGGTGCACCGACCTGCTGTGTGAAAGATGCTCTGCTTTCCCTTTGACGTATAGGAATTTTCATCAGTTAAACCCCCTTTATTGGAGGGATTTATTTTTAATGTGGGTCAGTTGCGGGACTTAATATTTGCAGTTGGATTACACGTAATTTTCTATTTGTGAGGAGGACGTATTTGGGGGGTATTTTGTGGAACGCTGCTGAGGTCTGTTTACGCAGATGCTGAGGGCTCACTGCAAAGGGTATGCAGACTGCTGATCTCTATAGGTGCCTAAATTCCTTAGTCATCCAATCTGGGCACAAGTGAAAATCCAGCCCAATAGCTGATCGCTGCTGCCCTTCCCCATGAGTCAGCTCCGAAATGCAGCCCAGACTGCTGCCTGGCTGCAGGCCTCCCTCCCTCCTGCTCTCTGTTCCGTGGTTCTGGGAAAACCACTGCAGTCAGCCGTGCTCGGGCTGTGGGAGGTGGATGGGCTCAGCAGGGCGAGGAGCCATTGGCAGCACTGGGGGCTGTTTTGGCTTGCAATTAAATGAGAGGTTGGGAAGCAGAGCACTGCAGGTTGTTTTCCGTGCTGTGTGATGCACACCGTGCATGGGCACTTGGGCTGAGAGCAGGCTGCCTCTCAGTGATCCACGCTGCACAGGGCTGTGTGGGGCTGCTCTAAAGCACGGGCTGGTGAGTTCGCTCTCCACCGATGGAGCTGCAGACCGTGCCATTGCAATCAGCCCTTCCCTCTGCGTGAGCTCATGGCGGTGTGCCCGAGTCAAACCGGAGGGAGTCTAGCCTGCAGTTCTTCAGTATGAAAATCTGCTTGTCTTTTCTGGCTTTCTGCTGTGTTTACAACTTAGAAATCACCTTCTGTCTGGTGGTTATCATCAAGGAGCTCTTACACGGCAAGGCAAGCATTGGGGTGAAATGCGTGTGCTGTCAAACGGCACCGAGCTGCAGTGGCTGTTCTGCAAGGAGACCGCATTGAGGACTGCTGTTCCCCGGCACTGTGCTTTTCCACATGCGGTTTCCATTGCCAGATCTTTATTATTACTCCTAAAATGACCTGTAGCTAATCTGTTTTTCTGATGAACAGGGGTACAATGCTGTCACAGCCAAAGCTGGACCTCCAAGGCTTTGCCTTCCTTCAGTGAGAAGAAGGTTATAGATATTCTGCATGTAAGGGTTTTGGTTTTCATGCTCAGTGGGTCTCATCTTATTTAACAGTGATGCGGTCCTCCTTCCCCCCTGATTTGTCCAGCATTATTTCTTTTTCATCTATTGGCTCATTCCAGATCCAATTGGTACTGTCCATTTCTCATTAAAATGCCTGACTTTCCATGGGGAGAACTTTCCTATGTGTTGTTGCTTGGTGGTTGAGTTCAGACCAATCTTATAGCTGATAAAGATGGCAAGGGAGGATGCTCTTGCATCTGAAGCCATTATTTCTACTATTCATAGAATCCTAGAGTGGCCTGGGTTGAAAAGGACCACAGTGCTCATCCAGTTCCAACCCCCTGCTATGTGCAGGGTCGCCAACCAGCAGCCCAGGCTGCCCAGAGCCACATCCAGCCTGGCCTTGAATGCCTGCAGGGATGGGGCATCCACAGCCTCCTTGGGCAACCTGTTCCAGTGCCTCACCATCCTCTGTGTGAGAAACTTCCTTCTAATATCTTACCTAAACCTCCCCTGGTCTCCGTTTAAGACCATTCCCCCTTGTCCTCTCACTATCCACCCTCATAAACAGCCGTTCACTTCTTTTCTACTTATTCACTATATGTGAATAGGAAAAGGTATACAGCCATCTAGGTGATCCTAGTGGTCTTTTCCAACATTAATGCATCTGTGATTCTGTAACTGTTCTCAGGGATGGAAATGTCTTTGTATGGCCAAGGACACATTAAGGTTGAGGAGTGTCTCAAGCTATTCTTTCTCTGCACCATCAATATTTTTTGTGCCTCTTCTCTGAACAAATTTTTTGGTGCTAAGTGTGAACTCCTGAGGATGTTCCCCCTTGCTCTTCTCTTTCCATTTTGTACAAATGCAGCTATTTCCACTACCGCCAGGGAAATACATTGTGCTGCTGTGTGCTCATCTTCATTTCACCATCTCCTGAAGGCGCCGAGCATCGGGGCTACAAGACGAGACAGTGTGTTGGTTTGGTTTATTCTCCGTGAAGAGGAGAGCAAGGAGTGAACAAAAGAGGCACGAAAGCCTCGTGCCAACAGATGCTAACACACACATGTTCGTGCTGCGAATAGCCGAGCTGGCCATACCACTCGTGCCGTTGGAACGGGAGAGGTGTGCCATTAATACACAGGCATCTAAAAATACACTGCTGTGAATCTGTTCACAGGTAAATGTTCCAAATTAAGTAGCTTTTCTGTTTGCTGGAGTGCAGAACGTGTGCTGTTCTTTTCTGGGAAGAAGAGGCCGCATCGTGAAGCTGCACCTGCTGGGCACTTGGCCTGTTGTCTGCGGAACACATTCAGAGCGATGCTGTTGGGCTCCTGCTCGTGTTCACATGGCCACAGCTGTACTGTACATAAGAAGAAACCATTTCTCCTCTTTGAAAAACATACTGCTCAGAGTTAGCACACATCTAAGAATGTGAAAGAAAAGTACTCCTGCAGGTCGTTGGAGGCATGGCGGGCTGGCTGTTGAGTAGGACTTGCAGAGAAAAATGAAAAAGAAAAAAAAAGGAATTTTCTGACATCTCACCTTAGTTTTGTTATGGTTTTATTATTGGAATAGCCACCAGACACTATCATTTTGTTAATTCCAACTCAATATTGTTGTGAGAAGGAAGAGCGATCCCTGGCACAGCTTCAGTGAAGGGTGGGCAGCACTGATCCCCTGCGCTGTGGGAGGCTGCGTGCGATCTGTCAGAGATAGGTGGTTGTGTGCATAGTTAAAAAGAGCCTGTTCGGCTGCCATTAGCTGCTGGAAGGTGTGATTGGGGTGAGGAGATACAGCCTAGAGCAAACAAAGCGTGTTTTTTTTCACAGAATCACAGAATGGCCTGTGTTGAAAAGGCCCACAGTGCTCATCCAGTTCCAACCCCTGCTATGTGCAGGTCGCCAACCAGCAGCCCAGGCTGCCCAGAGCCACATCCAGCCTGGCCTTGAATGCCTGCAGGGATGGGGCATCCACAGCCTCCTTGGGCAACCTGTTCCAGTGCCTCACCACCCTCTGCGTGAGAAACTTCCTCCTCATATCTAACCTAAACCTTTTTTGTAGTGCTTCATGACCAAATAGCACTGAGGTTAAATGTGAAGTAGCCAACTTGAGGAGTACAGCGTTCATGAGTGGTTGTGGTCCCTCCCAGCCTTCGTCCCTATGGATTACAGACACTCAAATTATTATTTTTTTTTAAAGCTGGTTTCTCCTTGCTGGGGGCCGGGCAGCCAGCTGGGCGTGCTCGGCTGTAAGGTTACACTGACTGCTGAACCTGAGCTCGGGCAGCAGCCTCTCCCGGGCCAAGCCAATAGGCATCTCTGGGAGGGCCCTCATCTCCCCTGCAGGACTCGGCTCCCAGCAGCATTACGGCCCTACGTACACCGTCAAGGTCTTCTGCAAGGTGTTGTGAGACTCCCGACTGCCCAGCAGTCATTCAGATCTGCTTGGATATTCGGTTCTGTGAGTTACGCTATCTGGAATTAATTCTATCTTACTGTTGGTTGATTTATTATAGAGTGGCGCAGAGTGTCTGCTTTTGGTTCCTACTTTGGCATGATGAAAGAGGGCCTTGTGCTGAGAAGAGCAAGGAAGCTGTCTGGGTGTTTTGTTTCGGAGGGCACTGCTTGTGCTGGCTGGGCAGCTCTGCAGCCCGGTTTGCAGTGGTGATAATTTGTGGTTACTGCAGTAAGCAATGCAGAGCAAATCGTACTGTTTTGTGCAATGTGACCAAATGCTTATTTTTTCCACTCATTCTGTGGATCTCATTTAGCGCCTAGACGCTACAAATGCTCCTGCTAATTAAAGCAAGTGGCTCCTCTTCTTTTTGCTTTCAAAAGGGAAAGGGTGCTGCCTGCCGAATCTACGTTGACTTGATGTAGTTGAGTTTATTTTAACACCTCCAGGTTTTAGTTTGGGCATCTGAGTTTGAAAGCACTGGCTTTCATCTGTAGCTAAACTAACCATGAGATTTCCTTCCCAAGGGCTCTCACCGACTTCTCTCTTGGTGAACAAATAGCTGAGCGTTTCAGGGTGATTTCCAGCCAGTCTCTGAGGATGGAATGCTTTGCACTGATGGGCAGCTCATGGCTCCGGTATGCTACCAGCAAATCCATTTGTAGCACTGCTGGAATGCAGCATGAAGCTGATTATCTTAGCCTGGAGAAAGCACGTTTTGCCTCTTCTACCAAATGAGCGGTCTTTTGGAGAGCTTCTTTGAGCCTAGATCTGCCTATGGCAGTCAGTGGGGACTCCGAAATGGGGATTTTTTTAATGCTACATTTAGAGTACTGTGCATTTATTGCAATTTGAAATGCTGTTAGGAGGCCGGATCCTAAATGTGAAAGAAACTTCTGGTTGATGTTGGTGGAGCTGCGGTGGTTTGTACCAGCCAAAGATCTCGTCTTGCAGCCCGTGAGTTCTGATAGAGCAAAGGCTGGCGCCTGCTGCGTTTTACTCTTCCATGTTTCTGGCATCAGAGAAGATTTTTCTGATTGTTTTTCTCATTTGAAGGCTGATTGTACTGAGCGACCTCTCCCTAGTAAAGGGTGGGCCAGTTTATGTGGGAAAGTCTTAGTCAATGTGTCTGAGAGATTAGTGGGACTGTGCCGCAACGAGCGCTGTGCATTACGCACCGGAATGTGCTGGGCATCTGCCAGAGATTGGAAGCAGGGCTATGCGACAAGCGCGGATGCTGTCACACTCTCCCTAAAATAGTACTCTGGATAACAGGAGATGTGGAAAGTTATCGCTTACCTCATTTTAGCACAAATGCTTTCCTTAAAATTGA
Organism: Tragopan temminckii; assembly: GCA_028571105.1. Lineage (NCBI taxonomy): Eukaryota > Metazoa > Chordata > Aves > Galliformes > Phasianidae > Tragopan > Tragopan temminckii. The sequence goes on along the minus strand of JAOWBP010001760.1, from coordinate 657,215 downwards.
TTACAGACTGAGGGTTCAGGAAGATCCTTTTGGTTATGTATTCTGCTTGCATCTCAAGAACGTTGTGATCCCTCTCAAGCCTTTAACCAAGGGCAGGGTAGGAATGCAGGTAAGAAGAAAAAAGATAGAAGAAAAAAAAAGAAGAAAAAGCTGGAAGAAAAATGCTATAGAAATGAGGCACAAGCCCAGCAGCTCAGCTTGGGGCAAGCTGTTCACGTGCTATTCACTGTTACCTGATTGGGAAATGAGGTGGGTTTGTGTCCTGGTGTAGGTTAGGAGCAGCATCCTCCCATTCATCTTGTCACGGTGGTGAGATGAGCTCAGAGCCTCAGACACACCTCAGCTGCTTGGTGGGAGCAGGATTTTGGAGCATGGTGATGGATGCAAGCAATTGGAATTTGGATATTAAAACAAGCAGTGGTTTACCACTGCAGGCTGCACGTGGTTTTGTTTAAGGGTAAAAATAAGCACGTTTGACTTTCGGTCCTTTGTCAACGTAAGAATCTGATCATGTGGCTTTAGCCATCGGCGTAAGCCATTTAAACTTAAAACCTGTGATGCCTGAATTAGTTTCTTATGGGGTGGAGATGAGTTTGTTAGCTTCTGGATGGGATGGCGCAGGGAAGCGCAGGGGCCGAAGGTTTGCAGCAGGGGTGTAATGTCCTGAGTCAGCAGGTGGCTCTGCTCAGCACTGCTGGGCACCTGCTGTAGAAGAGGAGGGCCTGAAATAGCTGTTCTCTGGGTGCTTGCTCCTGTGGCTTCAGGGACTTGGCAAGAAGCTTGGTAAGAGAAAAGCAGAAATGTTATGGAGTAATGAGGTCCAGAACAAAAAGTCCGGACTGCCTCAAGCCGTGACCTTTCAGCGTGTGTGGATTTCAGGCCTAGTGATGTGCGTTGTGCTTTTAAAAAGGCCAATGGATTACCTCATTTGTGGAAAAATACCTGCCAGCTTCTGATCTGCGCTAGGAGCCTGGCATCTGTTCAGCTCTCAAAGACCGCGAGATGTGATTCTGCCATCGTGTCTGGACCGCAGCTGAAATCTCTGGCCCCAGGCGTTAGGTCTGCGTGGCCCGTGCTCAGAGGAGAGCAGGTTTGTGTGTTCCTCCCTGAGCTTCGGTGCTGGAAGAAGGCTCTCCTAGCCCTGAGCGCACTTCTGTCTGGGGAAGGAGGGCTGCCCCGCCGGCTGGGGTCGAAGCAAGGTGTGGTGGTTGTTCTCCAGGGTTGGTCTGGGGAGAGGATGTGGCATAGCAGATACACCACGGGGGGATTCCCTGACCCCAGCTGGCCCACTAAGCCAGCTTTGCAGCTTTGCATTGCTGGAGTGTGTCAAGTAGCTTTGTTGCTGGTCAGGATGTGGCTCCAAGGAAGGCATGCTTGCATAAAACACAGGTAAAAAAGGCAAATAAAGTTAAATAATAAAATGCAGTCCAGTTGGCACGTCACTGAGATTCGTGTTTTTCAGTCTTGTGTGACTTCTCATGTTATTTCCATGTATTTGCAAGTGTAAAAAATGACAGAAATTGCACGATTTAAGTAAGAGATGTGAAAAATGGGTAATAATGCTTTAATCTGCCATGGGGACCTGAGAGATGGCGGAAGCAAGTTATCTTTAGAGATCTGTTCCCATTGTAAGCGAGACAAACAAGAATATAATGACTTCAAGGTGGATTAAATGTATCTGACAAAGATTTAAATATATATGACCAGGCAAGTGGTGAAGTAACTGTTGTGTAGTACTATCTGCCAGCTTGGTAATGAATTCACAATCGCGTTCTTCACTTTGTGTGGCAATGAAAGAAGGATCCTCGTATTCTTTTTGTAATGCTACCAGATTTTCTTTCTCTGAGATGCTCAAAGGTGAAGAGATCTGAATTCTCAGCTGTGCCAACTTGCAGAGCTCCATCCAGGCAGGTGAAGCTGTGCTTATTGACGTTGTCATGGTCTGTAGATCAAGGTTTTACATCATCTTTGTAGAAAAATATGCAGAGGAACATCTGAGATGAGATGTTGCTCATTTCCACTTCTGAACCGTGTTAGAAATGTAAAGATTGCCAGAAATGTAAAAAGGATCTAGAGATGCTTGTCGAGGTGCTCGTTGGAATTGGCTGAGGCAAAGAAGAAGTTCTGTTGCCTTAACTGGGGTCATCTTCTACACAAGTGGAAGGGATGCCATGAAGTCCTACCAATCTGCTTGGCAGGTGAGGGCCACATGGGCATACCAGTGGTAGGTGGAGCCGGGGCTGGCGGGGCCATTTTAGAGATGTTTCTACAGCTGTTGCCCATCAGCAGGAAACAATGCCGGTCGCTTGGAACCGTGTTGGCTCAGCGAGCTCGGGGGGGTTCAGAGAGTCACAAAGTTCCTCACATTCCTGGCAGAGGGCACAGGACCTGCGTGTCACCTTAGGGGCAGTTCGCAGGGCGGTGTGTCCATGTTATTGCAGTGTGCTTTTAACTGAAGAACAGCTGTTTTCATGTTTAACTTCTGGTTGTCATCAGCTGCTGAAGAGCCATGGAAGAGTTTTGGACTTGAAATTAGTTCTTGAGACTATTAAATCGGTGCCTGTAGCAGTCCTACTCTTTAAGGTTTTACGCATATTTGATATAAGCACATCTCCTTTCTGCTATTTAATAGCTTGGCTATCACTTTTTCTCTAAAGAGAGCTGGGAGGACACACAAATATGTAAAATGAGAACAAAAATAATGTTGTATTTTTAATGCTCTATTTTGTGTATTGATCAAAACATTGCCCTTTATAAAAGACTGAAATGCTTGATGGTAATGAGTGTTGAAAAATGGTCACTATGCAGGCAGCATGACTGCTTTATCAGAGGGGAATTTCCAAATTGCATTCCAAGCATGTTATTAAAGGATTAGATAGATGGGCGATTCACCTTGAGCTAACTGTCCTGAAACTGTGATTATGCTCATAATTTGTATAAACAGCCATTATGCAACTATTACTGTAATGACAAACTGTATTTTGTATTTCCTTTGTGCCTCACAGTGGTTTACATTCTGGTCAGAAGTACTAGCAGTATTAATTTGATAGCTCTTGAAGGAATGTGTGTGTTGGTTCTAAATGTGGTGAGGCCCTGGCACTGCTGCCCAGAGAGCTGTGGGTGCCCCATCCCTGGAGATGCCCAAGGCCAGGTTGGATGGGCCCTGGGAAGCCTGAGCTGGTGGGGGGCAGCCAGCCCATGGCAGGGGTTGGGCCTCAGTGATCTTTAAGGCCCCTTCCAACCAAAGCCATTCTGTGACTCCAAATTGTAGTTCTTGACATGTCCATCTGAGGCTCGTGTCCATGCACCTGGCTTGGCAGAAGAGCTCGGGGCCTGGTAAGGAGCATGGTGCAAGGTGCACTCCCTCCCTGTGTGAGACCACAATCACAGAGCTCTCAGCCGTGCCAGAGGTAGACCTGCACGTTTAACATCGCCGTGTTTTGTTTGTGCTTTATGGTGTTCCAGGAGGTCCCTGCCTTCCTAATTCTGGGAGGGCAGTGCTCTCAGCAATGAGCTGTGACTGGGGCACTGCTGTGGGCTGAACCTGGGCTGTTTTCAGCTCTTTGTGCACCAGTGCTGCAAAAAGCTTTGGGTTTTGTTGCTGTTGGGTTGGATTTTCTTTTTTTTTTTTTTTTAATAGGAAGCACAGTCCTAGTGAGTGTTCCTAAATAATTACTCGTGCAAATGGCAAGCTTGTTTGTTTTGATCCGGTATTCTAAATTGCAATCTCCTTTTCTCAAAACAGAAAGTACTTTGAGTCACCGATGTAGTGGAAAAATACTCAACTGTAGTGAAATAATAGCACTCTTTTTTTCTCTGGATTGACCTTAGTGTGTAATAGTAGATGGGAGTGTTTTGCATGTTGTTTCCTCCCTCGATTATGTTGATAAAATTACAAAAAGCTTCCCATTTTTGTTATTAGGAACAATAATTCTTGTTCCTTTGGAAAGTCTTTCCATCCTGTTTTTGATATTCATTGACTACAGCCTGGAAAATGCTGGTATTTTTCAGAGCACTGAAGTCATTTTCTGCATTCAAGCTGAAGGGCACCGCAGCCCAGAACGCCTTTGAAGCGCTGGGTGGAAGCTGGGTGTGTATTGAAACACACGTGGGGAGGCTCCAGTGCTTGCAATGGAGTCCTGGTCACTTATTCTGATATTTTGGGCCATGTAAATATGGGGTCACAGCAGAACGAAGTATCTGAACCCTCTCTTGGCAGGATTCTGTGCTGACAAAATCTACTGTTTACCTTCACAGCTGCGAAACGCTCTGCTTTTAATGCTGCTTTCAGTAGGGGTGATCTTACAGGTGGAAACCTAGCATCCAGACTTGCTGCATCCTCTTTCCTTGTTCATGCTAATGTACTGCAATAATAGCATTAGCAGTCTGTTCCTGGTTCTGCAGTGCTGATATTGTATCAGATGCAGCGCACTCAGTCGTTCTGCTGGAGTTCGTTACTCTTATGGAAGGACTGATGAGCCAGTTTCCAGAAGTGACATGCTTGGGGAGATGATGTTACAGGTCTGATCTTGGAGGTCTTTTCTACCCTCAATTGGTTCTATGTTGTCTCTGTTTTGGGTGACCAGCACTTGTTGCTCATGGACCTGGGTCTCTTTGGCAGTGAAGAATTCTCCTTGAGCTGTTGTACTGAGACATTTCACTCTATGGCCTGAACAAGGGGTTCAGATGCGGACAGTCTGAAAGCCACACAGAGCAGCCTTAATGGGAGCTCCAGGAGATAGAGTGGCAGTGGTTTGAATGCTCACTAGCATAATTAGTATTAGCATTGTGTTTGGCAGCGTGTCGTTTAAAGCTGTGACTTTGGTGGGGGAATGGGATGGGATGTACAACTGCTACCTGAGTTACTGGCTGCAGAGAAAGGCTGCAGACTGGCTGTGCAAAACTGACTGTGTCATGGTCTTCTCTGTGATTGCCTCCCACTGTATTGCAGTCCCACGACTTTAGGTCATCCTGAAGTCAGAGCATTGCTTAAAATAGGCAATTCCTTCCATGATTGCTATTCCAATTCCAGTACTTAAATATTAACCCTTCTCTATAACACTTGAAGTAGCTGTGAATAGAAACATTCTTGAATTATCCTTACCAGGGAAGCTGTGTACTCAGAGCATCAAATGTTCACTCCCAAGGCTGGAGCTGTGCAGGAGTCAAACCCCCATTTCTTCAAGTCTCATCTGCTGCGATTGCTGAACTGACAGCACCGATGAGTGGGAGAAGGAAAGGAGCAGAAAATGGATGAAGAGACAGTGAAGAGTATCTAAAATCAGATGAGGTGGGGGGAAACAGAACAGGAGGGATGCAAGAGAAAAAGGTGATTTAAAATAGTAACAACAATAACAATTCGTTCACAGACCTTCATTGTGCCAAGGCAGGCAGCAGGCAGCCATACAGTGCTGGCCATGCAGGACTTGCCTCTCTTCTCTGCAGGCTCAGCCCTGTGTGTTATGGCAGAATATTGCAGCAAACCACTAATTGCCTTTTGGGAGGCCACTAGCAAGGGTGGGTGCAATCTGAATGCTTGTGCTTGGTAGGAAGATCAAGGGCTTGGCAAGTTCAAATGCGTGCAGCGAGCGCTGTATCAGCAACCTACATGCCATAGGAACGCATGGATGAAAGGTGGGTGTTTAGTTCTTCTTTCCCAATGGTGTTGTATGTTAGTTTATGTGAAATGTAGTATTACAAAATCAATTTCAGCCATTTTCACCACTTCCTTAAACCTGCCTAGGTCACCTGTTGGTGTAAGCAGAGCCAACATTGATGAAGCCTGTCTATTTGAATCAGATTTGTGTTAGATCTGCGCGATTTAATACTTCTGCCTGTATTTATGCTAAGCAGAAGTACTGTCCAAGGCAATGCTGGATAATAGATGCTACGTACTTGTAGATTGTGCATTTCTGTCAGTATTTGCTGAAACTTTGCAGGTCTGTTGGTGATGGATCATAATGCCTTCTGTGGTGTACCAGCATCACGTTCTCTGCTTGGCTTCATTCATCTGATTCACTTTTATTCAAGTACACTTTTGTTTCTAAGGAAAAGTGTGTGGAGGCAGTTCTCTACAAGCAGTGGTCAGTGTGTGCCCAGGTTGCTGCTGCTGCGATGTCCTGAACGTTTTAAATGATTTATAGAAATGTGGAAGAATCTGAGACAGCATAAGGGACCTTAGCTTTAGTGTCTGCTTCTCACTGACAAACATTAACTACTTAGCAACATGAATCAGATCTCGGGAGGCTTATTTTAGAACCAGCTCCTGTTTCTTGTCTCCTGAGCAGTGATTCAATTATAGGGAAAAGAGCAGTCTAAATAAATGATCAGGCAGTGTATGTGCTCTGTTACCAAAGGTCCCCCCGTAAACCTCAGGCTTGCTCTGCAAAGGCTTATGGACAGGTTTGCTGTGCTCAGGATCCCACTGTGGAGCCAAGCCTCCACCTGGGCTTCTGCATGCCATGCTGAGCCCTGCATCACTGGGTTCTGCCTTCATAGCTGTTCTTCTGCTTAGAATACGTGCGTTGACAGGAACACAGGGGTTGGAAGGGATCTGTGAGGTTCCTTGAGCTCAACCCCATACTAAAGCAGGTTCTCTACAGCAGATCGCACAGGAAAGTACCCAGGCAGGTCTTGAATATCTCTGGGAGCTTTACACTGAGTAACTCATATTTTATGACTGCAACAGAGTTAACTGTTTTGAATAGCTCAAGATCATGACCAGCTTTGTAAAAGTGAGCAAAATTGAAAAATAAGTAAATAAGGGCGCTGCTACTTTTTTCTAAAGGGGAAGAAACCCGGTAGGCTTATGGATGTTCTCGGCAGGGTTAAACTGTCTTCGACTTGCTTATGAACCATTTTTATGAAATTAATAGCAGATTGTAGTGGGAGGAAGGATGGAGAGCTGTGCAGTCTTTGTGAAAGAAAATCTGCCCAGCGATAAGGCTGTAGTTCCTACAGAGCTTCCAAAACACCCCTAGCTCTTGCTGATGCAGAACCTATTTTCTGCTATTCTGTCCGTGGATATTTAAAAGCAAAGTATGGATGGGGGTCATTTTGTCTCAGTTAAAGTATCTGTGGGTCTTGCCTGTGCCCATTCTGTCTGCTCTGAGCTGGTGAGCCTTCAAAAAGCCTTGGTGGGGTGGGGGGCTCTGCAAACCCTGTGAAGGGACACAGCTGCTGTAAGTGACACCACTCGGGTTGATGAAAGGGAAGAGCTGACAGTTGTGCCTTGGGCTCGGAGCATCACAGGCCCAATTCATTCTGATAGGAGCTGTTGGTATCTAACGCCTGTGAAAATGAAGCTCCCAGTGTTATGCTGCAGGTGGGAGAGTTGCTCTGGTTTTGAGCCTCGGTACTGTCTGCTTCCCTTCTAATGAGGCACATGGAGAATTACAGGAACTGTTGCTTGGGGGGATAAAAGCATTGCTTTGATATTTTCTGCTACGTGTGTTGATGAATGATGATGAGAATGATTTTTAACCCATCAGATGAAACGGCTGATTTAATGGCTGTTCCAGCTTTTGTGCTCTATGTGCAGCAGCTGTGTGATTACTGCTCTCCATCCCCACGTTCTGGGTGCAGCAGCTCAGTGTGTACTGATGGTGAATGTGGTCTATAACGTTCATGGTCAGTGCCAGAAATGCTCATTCTAAGGGGTAATGGGCTTCAGGGAAAACAGCCTGTTTCAAATCACCATCCGTGCTCACTGTTGCTGCCATTTGTGTCCATTTCCAGTGCTAACTCAGGGTTGGAAAGTCCCCAGAAATGTGAGAGCGATTTTGAGTCCTATTTACT
>JAOWBP010001760.1:631519-649318 GCA_028571105.1 Tragopan temminckii | reverse complement strand
CATTCTAAGGGGTAATGGGCTTCAGGGAAAACAGCCTGTTTTAAATCACCATCCGTGCTCACTGTTGCTGCCATTTGTATCCATTTCCAGTGCTAACTCAGGGTTGGAAAGTCCCCAGAAATGTGAGAGCGATTTTGAGTCCTATTTACTTATTATTTTGTATAGAACATACGTAAATTTTGAATGGTATGAAGTTTTAATGGATGTGAAATCCTTGTAAATACCCAGCACAGCTCTCTTGTGTCTGCGATTCATGGGTAGTTCAGCCACGGCAAAGTCAAGCGAGCACAAATCTCCTTGATGCTGGACTGCACCATCTGTCTAATCTATGTGTGTCAGAGATGGCTTGTTTGGATCTTTTATTCTACAGCACAGTTCTGGAGAGATTGCATTACAATCCCTAGTCAATGAGTATTTTCCTCTTGATGTTTGTAACTTAGATAACAAACACGTTTTTCTTGTTAGTTTTGTAACGCGCGTTTGGTAAACAAGAATGTGGTAACTGGTACAAACCTCTTGTGGTCACGGTTAACCAGGGTGCTTGTGCAGCTCCAGCACCTTTCCAGCAATTGCTGAGGACGATGTTAAGTGGAGTAGCTGAATGGAGGAGTGATACTGCCAGCTCTCGTGGGGCAACGAGCACCAAGTGTATAGTGTAGGTTTGTCTGTCGCCTGGGGCTGGTTTCTGCTGATCTGCTGCTAACCTGAGAAGGTTCTGTTCTGTTCATCCAGAACTTGCCCTTGGTTGCTGGAATGTCAGAAATGAGCATTTGAATGGATTAGCTGTTTTGTTTCTGTTTCCTTTTAGCAGTTTGTGTGAGCTGTCCCTTCTAAATGCCGGAGGAGTGCAAGTATGGCAGTATGACAGAAATGAACCCTGCGTTTTGCAGGTAACCTTTTCTTCTGACATCTTTCCAAGAGCAAAACGACGCGGTGACACAAGTCCTTATGGATCACAGAGGATGCGAATGTGGCTGCTGTTCTACAGGCAGCTCCTGCTGGGGGAGAGGGAGCTCCAAACCATGCAAGGCCATCACTGTGCACAGTGAGAGCTTACGTGTGGCTGCAGAAGTCCCATCCGGTGGTGCTGTGGGAGGGGTGCTCGGGGTGGTCATGCATCGGCGGGCTGTGTCGGCAGCGTTGCACCCTGCGCTGTGTCAGCTGCCTGCAAGGCTCTGCGTACCCAGGTCAGTGTGTGCCAGCTCACTCCTGCGTCTTGTCAGCCTGAATTTTCTCTCTGGGGCTGCTATTAAAGGCAGCGGAGGTACAGTCTGTGTTCATCATTACCCTCTCAAGAAAACCAGATTACGGAGTTTTTCCTGAGATGCCTGTTTGTCCTTGGCTTTCTTTTCCAATCTAAAAATGCTACGTTTTTATGTATTCAGTTCCATTACTGCAGTCTACCTCTCACCTCCTCCTCCTAGCATTGATGGGAAGGTTTTTTCCCTTTTTTTTTTTTTTTTTTTTTTTTAACCTTTGCTTGCATATGCTTTATGCAGAGAGATTCCTGCTCTCCAGACAGCTGAGCCTGATGCATGATGCCATGCTGGAGGGAGAGCAAATCGTCGTCGTTCAGAATTAAAATGGCTGAATCACTGCATGGTGAGGCACTGTGTTAAGATGGAGTCAAGCAAGCAGATCGCTCCAGAAATGAGGGGGCAATTTTGCTGTTGCTGTTGAAGCTCTAAAGCCTCTTTCTGTACATTGCGTTGACATCGATGCTGTCACGTATAAGAGTGTTTTATATAAAATTCTACTTCAGAGCTTCATTCTGTCCTGCCTGTGATATCAGGCACTGTGCAAATGGAAACTAACAGCAGGATCCTTAGGGAAAAACAGGGTGAAGTAATGCTTGAAGGTCTGCTTTCACCTCTCAGTGTTTCACAGTGCATATTTTTTAACGGAGAGTATAATAATAAAAAAGCTAGCATGGTGTAATCCTGAGGTTTATATTAAAGCTTCTTATCAGTGCATCACGCAATTCAAAACACTCCGTTCATATGTTCCTTTTGAGACCTGTGCCAATACAGACGTTTTCTGCTTTTATTATTCCGAATTAGGGTGCTTTAATTACTAGTGACCTGATTTGAATATGGACTTGACTGATTTCATTTCAAGCATTGATTGCAGTGCACTGGATGGGTCACGTTTTCGTTCTGTGCCTCTCACAGCTGCTCTCCTCACTCCGATCTGAGACGTCACATCTCTCTTCTCCACGATGCTCAGGGAAAGAGCCTTCATGCGTGTGCTGGGAGAGGAGGGCTTTGCCCACTTTGGAGTTCGTAGAGCATGAGCACATCCCATTGAGACTGTGCAGTGAGACGGGCAGCCCAGGACCAGGCACAACCCACCAGGCCTCTGGAAGCCTTTCAGCAGCGTTGCACCCCGCTAATGAGCCGTTACGCTGCATTTTTTGTAATGAGGAGAGCTGGGCTTCTTCCAAGTGCATGCAAGCTACAATTGTAACAGGAAAACACAGCTGGCTGGGGAGCAGGGAGAGCCAGAACATTTGATCGTGAGTAATTGTTCCGCTCGAAAGATGTCAAATGACAGTGGATGTCATTTGGAACAACTGATAGGGTGACTCTGTACCATGTTGGAATTTCTTCCAGTGGGAGTAACAGAACTGGTCCTGCTGCCTTTTTGGCCGTAGAGCCAGTGGCAGTTCAGAAATCCTTCACAAATGACCTTTCCTGGGTTTTGTTCTTTTTTTTTCTTTCTTTTTTTTCTTCTCTATTCTTTTATTTGGTAAAGCTTTGAAATGGTGTTTTTGCCCTGTGAAAGTGAAATAAAGCTCAGGATTTCGCTGAAGAAATAATGCTTTTAGAGCCTGAAAAGACCACAGAGGGAACATTCTCCTCCCAGGGCTTGTTTTTCCACCCAAGATGGCTTCTGGAGTGATGTGCAGGAGAAGGGAAAAGCAAGAGGAGAGCTGGAGAGCTGCCAGGCCTTTTGAAAAGACACTGCAGTAAACAGCAGTTAGGTAGAAAATGATCAGAATGAGCACTTTGTGACTTGCTGTGTGTTTTTTTGGTTGGTTGGGTGTTGTTTTTTGGTGGTTTTTTTTTGGTCTGCAAATCTGCAGGTGTAAATCTTCAGTATTTGGGAATCTTGGCTTTTACTTTTAAAATAGAAATAAGGTTGCAGGCAGTACCATTTGTCTGCAAGCTTTCCTTGGCTGTGTCACCCTGTCGTACTGTAAAGGCCCAGAGCAGAATGAAAAACACCTGCCTTTGTTATTTTTTAAACAGTTCCTGAGCCTGGCTCAGTGCTGCACTTTTGCAAGACAATTCATAAAAATGCATTTGTAGTGTCAACCTCTATGCAGTGTCTTGTGTGACAAAGAGTTACTGGCTGGCTCTTTTACACTTGGATGTGATTTCTCATTGTACAGTGAGCTGTGATCTGGAATCATTTGCTGTCAGACTCTTCCTTCTGCCTTGTAGTTGGTCAGGTTCTACATCTACGTGCTGATGCCTTTGGGGTTTAGCACTTCAGGATATCTCCTTTGGGTATTATCCTTTCTCAAGAGTTAACATTTAGTACACGTTGACATTATTTACGTTTCTCATTTTCATCCTAAAAATTGGTTTCATGATTGTCAAGTCCTAGATAGGTCTTAAGCAAGGAGAACTAGTCTGTGGTTTTTTCTTCAGCCACTCACATCCATCTGAGAAGGCGGCATGGGGCAGAAGCTGCTTATTGTGGCTGAGCAAGCAGCATACATCACAGGCTGGACGTATGTGAACTTTGCTAACACTGATCATCTTAGATCTTCTGTCAGTATCCAGGGTGAGTGATCGAAAGCAAAGTGTGTCTCTTTCAGTACCTTCTACCTCTATGGGAACTGAGTCGTACGCTTCCACAACCCAAGACAACCAAATGCATCGATTTCTTCTAAAGTGCAGAGAAAAGGAAAAGGGTTTCCAGAGCAAGCCCTGAATGCAGGGAAAGTGAATAAAGAAACCAGCTCCATGGTGGAGCTGAGTACTACTGGCTATAATGACCATGCTGTAAAATGGTTGTCCTTGGAGACAGTTGGTCATATTCAAATCTGATTTTAACAAACATCACGCACACAGACACAAGGACAACAAAAACATCCAACCAACCACCACTGATAAATTCAATGTCATTCTGCTTTGGCACTCCATGTTGGGATTCAGAGCAGGTTCTGGGGGCTCTTTGCTGATGTTGAGGGAAGCAGCACTATTTTTCCACAATTTAGGAAAGCAACAGAAGATTGCACTGCTTGCACACTTAAGAAAGAATCAAGCAGAACTGAACTGGCTGAGGATTTGAGACCATTGGTCCATCTGGTGAAAAGAGTAGAAAGCAGCTTACTGGAAAGTATTCAAGTAATGGAGTCAGTGTGTAGTGGAAGTGTTTCCTCACTTCATTTATTTATGAAGAAAGAAGGTAGAATGAGTGAACAAACATTGGCTTGCCCTTCATGGCAGAGCAATTCCTGATGTGGAATGGAGGAGGTTTTCTGGATCTCTTGTCATTTTTGAACCTTAGTTTTTGACATCTAGATTCTTGGGGGTGCAAAGTTGGACAGACAGTGCCAGTCTTCATGGTCTCCATAAGTAACGTAGAGATGGGTGGCAGGACGTGGCATTGGGATATCTGTCAGCAGCCAGTTGGTGAACAGGGACAAACCCTTGAGTCTTTCTGTCTGTGTAAAGAGAGTTTTTCAAGTTGTTTTAACCAATAGCACAGTTGCAACTCATGGAGCCTATTTCAGAACTGTAGGGAGAAGCAGGAAGAAGTGTATCTCTATGGACTTTCAGCCCTTCAAATTTACTAGGTGTCCATTTTTTTTTTCCAGAGGGAACCAAGAATCTGAATTTTTAATGAGACCACAGCCTTCATGCTGTCTGAGATGTGTAAGGCACATCATCATCAAGGGTGAACTCATTTCAGGAAGAGCTCATCAGTGGCCATGGGAAAGGTGAAGGGAAACATCACGTTGTCGGACTATGCCAGCACGTGCTTTGGGCATGGAGGAGCAGGGCTGGGTGCTTCTTACTGGGCAGCACTGGGGCAGAAACATCAACTTCTGCATCCGCTGCTGTGCAGGCAGTCAGCCTTCTTTTGTGATTTATCCTCCTTTGTAAATTTGTGGAAAGCAGCCAAATGAATGGACCACGTTATGCCATTTTATGCTGATGGAAAGGCAGCGCTCATGATGTAGATAGAAATGGCAAAACCATTACGCGTCAGTTACGGAAATGCCAGTGATTTTCTTGTGTTTTTACTTTTGTGTTGTTTACTGTTGGCTGCAGTGCTTTGCACCTTCCAAATACTTTATGGAATACGTTTAGTGAAGCGAGGTTCAGAAATCTGGCTGGGGTTGGGCTCCTGCTGCTTAACCTGAGCATTGGCCTTTGCATCTGTACGTTCTGGAGAAGCAGCAGGCCCCAGGGACGTGGAGCAGATGTTGGTTGCCAGTAAATGGGGAAAAAATGGTGATAACAACGAGGCATTTTATTTAGCACAGCGAGCTTGGGATGATGAGGTATTTTATCATGAATTCTAAATGCTGGAGGTTTAGGGTGATGCATCAGGCCGAGTTTTTGGGAAATTAGGTAAGAATGGGGTAGTCTGATTGCGTTAGTTGCCAGGTAGTGAAAGCAGCAACCAAAATCTTCTTTAAAAATGAAGTGACTCTAAAGTGAGTGCTGAAAAGTGGAGAGATTGTTAACAAGAGGAGGAAAATGGAGTTCAGAAGTTATCGGTTTTTGCACGAGAAATTCTAGAATATTCTTCAAGGATAGGACACATAGTTATTATATTAAAAACTCAGAATGCAAACAGGTGATGGAAGCAATATGTAAGACACTGCCTGGTGGATAGAGCTTGTGAGGCTTTAACATCTGTACCCAATTATTTAGCTCCTCTGAATTTTTTTTTTTTTTTTTTTTGCTGCAGCACACATTTCTCACTCTGAACTAATAGTACATAATAATAAAACCTTGGGCGTTTGCCAGCACAAACAGGGCTCTGGCTAACTTCTGGAGTGTTGGTGGAAGTAGAGAAGCAATGCAGCTGTTGGGTTGGGTACGTGCCAGCTGAGGATCTATTTCCCAGACAAAAAAAAAAAACCAACTCAGATCAGAATGAAGTAACAATCAGATATTTTGCATGTTGTTGCTTCGTGCTGCTTTTTCTTCAGCATCTGCAGCTGCTCTGTGTTGTGAGTCGGGGGTTTGTAAACAGGCATGGTGCTTTGCGCATGGTAACTACTTGAAAGTGAGTAATTGCAGAAGAAATACAATGTTTTTGCTTTTGATATTTCCTGAGTACTTCAGGAGATGGGGGTTAGTGTGAGAGTACTGTGTAGCATAGCGTTGTTTCCCTGTGAGGTCAGCGGGAGGGACCACAAAGCTCCAACCCAACGCTGTTATTTTTTTCTGTTGTTGCAGAGCGTTTTCCATTCCCTAGGTGCACAAAGCCAGCAAAACCTCAGTGTGCACATGACGCGGTGCTTGCAGTGCCAGAAGCCGTTATAACAAAGCCCCAATAACAATGGTTAGACATTTTGAAACTGCAAAATGTCGTTGTTGTGCTGTGTGTGCTTGCTCTCCTTAGGGCGCTCGGAGCTCCGCAGTGGCCCCAAGAGGAGTGCCTCTGGCTCCAGGCACCTGTCAGAGCCCTGCTTTTGGTCTGCTGCTTTTTACAGTTATTTATTACGCTTTCTTTGCCCTGTTTGTTAGTAGCAATACTGCCTTGAGGTTTTGGAGAAGTGTGTAGAGGTCCTACCAGAGCGGCAGACACAGTGTGGGTGTTACAGGACTTTGCACAAGGCGCCTGGTGCACAAGTGTGCAAGGCAGAGCTCTGTCAGCCACCTGTCACCAGCAACCTGGAAGGAGTCATTGCTGTGTCATAGAAAATGAGAAATATCTCTTTTTGACATGAAACAACATATAGAGACCGGCTCTGCCCTCCTCAAAAAGGCTAACAAAACAAAACCCTTATCTGAAGCTGAAACATCAAAGAACCAAAATAACGACACAAGCTATTTAAGATATAACTTTTCTGGGCCATTACTCCACATCCATCATCTTATTTCCCAGGGTTTTAAATTTTGGCCTGCGTGCTTTTTCCTCCCAGGATACATCTCAAATTGTTTGGTCACAAATGCCCCGAATAAAAAATTGACTTAATTTAGATGGCATTAAGGCTCTTTAACCCATTTCAAAGGGCAGGGATGCACTGGAGACCTCCAGGCATGCATTTCAATTAAGGCAATAAGGATATATATTTCTTTTCCTTGCCTGAAAACGCCTGACAATTTTATCTATGCATCAGATGAAAGTTGAAGGGGAAAGGTTTCTGTTAGTCTTGTCGGGAGTTGGCCAGAAAAATGTGAAGAATGTAGAAAGGAATTAACAGCTGGTGTCCATTTAAAACTTCAGAGAGGGCAAACAGAGGCAGAACACTTGGCTTTACCTGCCATCTTCCTCTGGTCTGTGCCCGTGTGCTCCTCGAAGGTCAGTCGAGAAGTGAAGTGCACTGTGTGCATGTGGTGGCCTTAATTCTTCTGCCCAGGGGTGAACGAGGAAGTGAGGTGCTTTGTTTCCCCCCTTTGGGAACCAGCACTTGAGCCACGTGTGGTTAACTCCAATGAGAAATATTGCTGACCTGGGAGGGAACTGTGCCTTCCACTATGTAACCCGGTGCTTGACTTGTGGGGCTACTGACATTTTTCCTTTTTGCTGGAGAAGGACCATTCAGCAAATAGCTTTCAGCAGCGTTTCTGTTTTTGCATAGTCAAAATCAGACATGTGCACAGAGGACCTCGACTCAAAGCGGGGGGGGAGATGACTGCAGAGCTTTGAAATGGAGCCCTGTGCTCAGTGCTGCGACAGCTGCAGGCGCCGGGCTGTGCTGGCTGGGCTCTGTGCACAGCAGCATGCTGCCTCTGGTGTGGAGGTACAGTTGGCCTGGTCTGTGGCAAAACCCGAGGGCACCTGTCGTCCCTGTGCCGTGCTGAAAAAAACTCTGTTTTTCCAAACACTGACTGGTTTGGTGTTACAGAAGTCTTGGCATCCCGGAAGCAACACTGAGTGCTGTCTGTTGTTATCTCACCCGCAGAAAAATTGTCCCATTTCCTCAATAATTCTGGATTTACTTTCACTAGAGTATGAGAAGCTGTGCTGCGCTGGCCCTGGCCAGTGAGAGGCAAAGCTTTGTGTGACCTTGGCTGTGACTTGGGTTTCAACATCTGAAGGAAATGCTCCTTCTGGAGCTGCCTTTGAGCCTCCTCTGGGACCACCATGCTGCCTGAAACTGGATTCTTTATTAGGCCAGTCCTTCACGCAGACCCTGGGGTGATGAACAAAGCTTCATCTCTGGTTAAAGCAGAGCCAGCAGAACTAGGGAGGTCATGGGAGCGGGACCAAGTGCCAGGAGGTGGCCAGGCAGAAGTCACCGTGGGACAGCACCAGCTGCACCGTGATGATGCCAAGTGTCCTCTTAATAAGAGACTCAGGGTATTGGGCTGGGGTTGTCCTTTCATGAGTTGCTGCTGAAGCTTAGCGTGCTGCTGAAACCAGCTCTTATTCCAACTGCACTGCATGTTGTTGCTCTATGAAAAGCATTAGCAAATCTTTCCTGTCTCAGAATCTGTTTTTTGTTGTTGCTATTTGTTTGTTTGGTTTCTGCTAATTCAAAACCTGCTTACTGTGGAGCAGGTTATTTCTTCGAGGCTGGCTCTTTAAATTGCTTCCATGCTCTGCCTGCCCGGCTGTGAAATATCTCAAATAAACAAAGCCCAGAACAAAAGCCCACACAACAAAACATCCTCTTCTCCCTGGGCGTCTCCCTGGGTGCGGTTTCCCAGCGCTGCTCTGCAGTTGGGAGACAGAGCCAGAAGAGCTCCATCTCATTCTTCCTGTCCTGGAAGCTGTCAGCAGCTGTCCCCTGCCCAGCCTCTCCTGGGAAGCAGGAGGCAGTTTGGATTTCTCTCCCTTGGCTGAGAGTGATGGAGCCTTTCCCTGCCCTAAGATGAATGGCTCCAACCCAGGGGGTTTGTCTAGGTATACAACAGCAAATCCTGAGGTTGCTGCCCATTTTTGTGTCCTTCCCTTTTATGTGTTCAGCCTCCTGTGGCCAGGTGGGTGTCACATCCTCCCTGGGGGACGCAAGCAGGCAGCGATCCCAGGATTCCTGCATATCTATGGGCTAAACATACAATGCTTGTGCTGAACTGTGTGTTATGCCCTACTGCTCCCTGGACATACATCCAAATCTAGAGCACCACAGTCTGGTGCTAATTTTTGTTTTTTCTCCAGCTTGATGGAGTCATTATATCCCATCATATTCTCATTTTATTCTTGTTCCTGAGACATGTCTCAGTGCTTAAAGTGCTATTTTGATCAAAAAACAGTTTTTTGCTGTCCCCCTTTTTTGTTCCATGCATCTTAGCTACAGAATGTTCCAGTAGCTGGGCAGCAGCACTGGAAAATCACATTTTACCTTCTCTGTACAGGCACTCCTTGGTCTGTGCTCCTGACCTACAGTCACCAAGTCAGCTATGCTCATTTATTAACTGTCAAAGAAGCTGGAAGATATATCAGTAACAGAGTTAGGATGGGTGGGGTGGAGAACTGGAGAGGAAGAATAGAAGTGCGAGAGAGCCAGCAGTTGGCAGGCTGAATCCTCAGGGCTGTTTACTTGGCAGCCCTCCCCCTGTAAGGAGGTCAGAGCCATCTCAGGTTGCAGAAAGAGGAATTTGCTCACGGATGTCATCGCACTGATTGCTGCAGCCAGCTTCTGGTTAGCTCTTGCATTCACACATTCCGAAGGTAGGCTCGGTTGTCCTCTCATTGCAGACTTCTCTTATTAGCAGTGGAGGTAATTCCTAGGCATTGCTTCTACATCACACCCTCTTGGTAGGAGCAAGAGATGAGGCAGAAACTTCCAATTCTGGCTTTATGTTTTGGTCACACTGCACGACATCTCCAGTCCTTCTCCCCTGCCCGGAAGCTTGACTGTTGCTCTCTTTAGTTGGGTTAATGTAACAGATGCAAAGTTGTAACTGCTGGGCACAGATATTCAATCACCGTTGTTTGAATGATCAAGTGACCTGGCTTTATGTTTTTCCCTAAGACTATTTCCCTTTACAGGCTAGCCAGACCCTTGAACTGCGCTGTTGCCATGATACCCATCAGCAGCCTGGGTGGCTGGATACCACCTGGCACTGCCACTTTGCTGGAGCACTGGATCTGGAGAGCGGTCAAAACAAACAGTGATGTAGCTGAGGGCAGTCAGGTTGTCTGGAGCTGCCTGCCAAGTTAGGGTCATGGCTGGGGTCAAAATGTGAAGGTTGATCCACTGTTCTCCATTCACAGACGGTGATGCCTTCATCCAAAGAAGAACCACAAGTCTGACAGGCTTCAGGAAGTGAGAGCGTCATCTTTTGTGTGTGGGCTTTTTTATTTTATTTTATTTTTTCTGACACAAAAGTGTCTTCCAAAGGTCAGGGCTCTGTTTCTTGTAAGCTCTGAGTCATGGGAGGGTAGAGACCAGAAAATGGGAGACTCCTTTCTGAGGGCAACAGTTTTTTCAGTGGAGCTCTAGTCTGGACAAACAGTTGAAAAATGCTGAACAGAACTCTGTTCAGTTCCAGCAAAGAAAAAGGTAAATATCACCATAGCCAGTTGCCCTATATATTCACATTCTTTTGGTGAAGGCCAACCCACAGATAGCTCTAGAACATGCTAAATATTGTCCTTTAAAGTCTGTGGCTTTGTAGCTTAGTGAGAAGGAAGCTTCTTAACAGTGTTGCAACATGTCAGCTTTTATTTCTGCCAAATGGTGAGGCAAGATGTTCTGGGCACCCTCCACCAGATTTAAGATCCAACAGAGTCATGCATGAATACTTTCTACTGGGTTCTTCAGAGGTGCTTGAAAAATGCACCTTTGCTCTGCTTCATGATGAAGATGAGGGTCCTTGATGGTGAAGAGGATGGAGAAGGGCTAAATGCAGAGGCTTTTAACAAAATCACGAGGCTGTTCAAAATCTGAATGCTCCTTTGAAATAAGGTCCCATCTCTGTGCCATGTCTCTGTAGGGACATTCATAAATATGGAGACAACAGATTTCAGAGTATATTTTTGCTTTCTTGCCCCATCCACTGTCACTGTGAAACAACTGAATTGTGCTTAAGCTGAAGTGTGTATCAGAATAAACATCTTGACGGTTAGACTCTATGTAGTAAAGGGCTTTCTTGTAATTCCAGAATGGACTGAGCTGAGCTGGAGCCTTTCTGACTTCAACCTCTGTTGATTTCGTCTAGTTGACTGCATTCTCCTTACAAACATGAGCATGGTATATATAATGAATGTGTCATTAATCCAGGCTGCTCCCTTTAACGCTGTTAACTGACTGCCATCAGTAGGCTTAACTATGTGAGCTGTACCAGTGGCAGCTGCTGGCCTGCTGACGATCATGTGGGTATGCCAGCTGAGAGTTACCAGTAACCCCACAGGTCAGTGCCCACAGGTGCACAAACACATGCTGCTTGTGCTGTACAGCCTTCACAGCTCCGAGGACACCATTCCAGTCACCGTACAGAATACAGTCCCTATTTCTGCTATTTGTTGTTCACTTCTCAGTTTCAAAGGGACCAGCTGTATCTGCTTTTGGACTGTCAACCACCAGGGCACGTCTGCAAAGTTAGGCTAATAAATTCAGCAGATTTGTTTAAAATGTGTAAGCTCGACTTGGATTTTATTTCGTGGGAGTATTTTCATTGAGCCTAGGTTTTTTAAAAGGTACCTTCTGAGTGTATGGTGTCTGGCCAGCTTATCTTACACAGCAGTACTCTATTTTCTCAAAACAGAGGTGAGAAGCTCCTGCCTGGGATAGCCAACATGACCAACAATATGTGCAGGAATGGAGAAGTGAGAGAAACTGTAGTGAGCTGATCTGCCAGGATTTTTTTCCAGCTAAGTCGTTTGCATGGAAGAAGAGTGCTTCCAGATATTTGATAACAGGCCGCCTTTAACCAGCTTAGGAAACATTCTGAAGATGCTGAAAGTGATTTTTAAAGAAGGAGGTGTTGGTTTAGGACTGCACAGATTGAAATCTGGGGATTTCTTTCTTGACTTCATTACAAGCAGACAGTAGGATGTCAGTTTTAGAAAGTGCCCTGTTGATATTTTGTAAGTCAGAGTTTTGGATGTTGAGTTGTGTTCCTTTTGGCCACGTTGTGTGTTAAGTTGATTTCTCAGATGGAGTGATGGTATGTGTAACCCATGGGCATCACCTGAGCAGCCATGGGCTAGCCCTAGCTAAACTACATACCCTGTTACAGAATGACTCAAAGGCATTTGGCTATGGCTTGATTCGTAGTGGCAGTGTTCAAGGAAAACAGTAAGTCCATGAAACAAGAGGCGGAGCACTCTGTGTTTTGCTTGAAAACTGACTAATGATGTTGCATTCTTTAAGCCTTGGAGTAGCATTCACATTATGTGGAGTTTTATTGACACAATCCTGATAGAAGTTATGTACCTCCGTGCGTAACTCGATGCAAAACACCGTCCTGTGCATGTATCTCTACATTTTCCTTTCAGCAGAGGTGAAAGATGGCTGGCTACAAGTGTGCTGGTTATCAGAGCCCTCCCTGCTGCCTGCCCCCAGCGCCTGACAGTCTGCTCTACTTCTGCATTCCTCAGGTGATGAGGGGAAGAGGAAGGGCAGGCCCAAAAGGGATTTGGTTCTCACCCCACCCTTAAGTGCTGTGTGTGGTAATGCTCTCTATGGCCTGATTTTGCACTCCTCTTTACTAACTGCTTTCAAAAATCCGTCGCTCTCTAGCTGAAAGGCCTCAGTTTTCTATCAGCTGGAATATTCTAGAGTCTTCAGGAAAAACTGTTGAAATCCAGGTTTGCTGGGCAGTGGATAAGGAACTGGGTGAAGTTGTGTAGCCTAGAACGTGGAGAGAATCAGACTAGAAAATTGCAGTGGTTCATGCCTGAATTGAAAGTTTTCAAATACTCATTTGGTTTTGGTCTATCAAATAAGTTTTGTTCCATGCTGGGCTGAGAGTGCTACGTTTCCTGAAGCATTTGACATCTTTGTTCTGTGTGCTATACGTATCGGTCACAGGTGCCGCTGGAAAACACTGGGGCTTCTGGTACACAGTGAACTGTAGTTTTGTTTACAGGAGCAGTGTGAACACCTCTTGAAGTGATTTTGATGCTTAAGTGATGAGTCCCAGTCTCCCAGCTAGAATGTTGCATCCTGGGGACTTCAGAGGAAAACTGAGAGCTTGCAAAACTCCGAGCTCCCATCTGTTGGCTTTCAAATGACGGGTTATTTGAGATGTGGGAAGTAGACCTCACAGTGTGAAGGACAGGCTGCATGATTTTAATGACCTTTTCCCACTTTTCCAACCTGCATTGGCAGCAGAGTCTTCAGACTTGCTTTGTTTGTGCATTCCTGAAGTGTCTGTGCCCTACACACTGATTGTGGCATTTGACTCCCCAGTAGCACAGCCTGTCCACCCTTTTCCTGTGACCTTTCAAGGGACTTTCAGCTCTCAGCCCCCGCATCCCAGAGCATGTGGGGCCAGAGGAGTCTGCACCAGTGAGAGGGTTGACTCGTAGCAAACAGGAAGGCAGAGACATAATTCGTAAAGTGCTTTTGGGCCGGAAAATGCAGAAACTCTGTGATTCTGTTTGTAAAAAAAAAAAAAGAGATGAGATCAGGATCCAGACCTTGCATGTGAGAGAGGATGTTGTAGGTCAGGGGAATTAAAGCCTAACTGTAGTAGTGCCTTTATTGTTTTACAGCTGGATTAGCAGTTGAAACAAGAAGCCCAAATGTCAGCAGTTGTGTTGTTAAACCACACTGTGAGGATGAGGTCTCTCTCTCACTTGTATAGCGCAGCTCACGTAACACCAAGCAGTTGTCTCAGGGCTGAGTGTGAGGACAAGATGGGATTCAGCTCCTTCAGGTGTCAGGTTAAGGAATGAGTGGAATGGAGGCATGTGCTTTCCAGTCTTTCTGAAGTTTACATTAAAAACCCTTCCAGTTCCATTGTTTGGTAAACTTCTGATTTCTGTTTTTTTTAATACTTGCAGGATTTGTGTTGTGGGGGTGTTTGGACTTGCATGTAATTTTGCACTCAGATAGGAGCTTCTCCTGATGTGTCCCTACTGACTTGAGTAGTCCAGTTCTGTGGAAGTTAGGAATCTCACCCTGATGAGGAGACAAGATGCATCTGGATTCTGGAAACTTGGAAGGATTTCCAGATCTTCTAGTTCAAATATGAGATTCAAAATGACACGTTAGAAATATTTGCTGTCCATTGAGCTGCTGTTAGGAGAAAGCTGAGTATTACTCAGAATGAACGTGAAGTCTAGTTACTTCTTAACTAGATTTTCTCCCTTTTTATAATAATAATAATAAGTACTCCAAGTGAATTTGTTGCTTAAGAGCTGGATTAATTGCCCTGGTGTGAGTCAGCAGTAGGAGAAAAACAGTACAGGCTGGGGCTGGAAGCATCTGGAGGTGGAAGACCTGTAAAAGGGTAATCAAATTAATTTCTGCGCTTGTCCAGCCTTAGTTTTCAAAAAGTCCTACCAGAAAGGAGGCAGCTGGTGATCTTGGTGCCTTTAGTTTACATACCTGGTATATAGGAAATGGGGATAAACCATTGTCATTTTTTACAGCAGTTGCTCTCATAGCCCCACGTAGCCTCGTAACCTCAAGATGCAAGTGCCCGTGTCCCCTTTTCAGCCCTTTCAGCCATTCAGTCGCATGCAGTTTGTCTCAACTGTCAGGGAAACTGCAATAGGTTGAACTGTGAGTTAGCCAAGGGATACACTACTTACATAAGTAATGAGACCATTTGGGATTGCTGTTCAAAATACATTTTGTGTAATCACAACATCATAAAACCTCCTGACAATCTGTGAGGTAGTAAGGGTAACGTGAAACTAACAGCGGCTTAGAACATTCAACAGGAGAATAGTAACTCTTGAAGGAATAATGTTTACTTTAAAGATAAATGCAACTATTAAGAAGTAATTCCAGATGTGTGGTTATGGCAGAATCTTAGTGATTAGTCTTAGCCCATGTTACATTATTGCATTTGAAGGTAGCCAATGAATTTTTTTAAAATGAATTCATTCTTCAGATGGTCTGAATAAAACTATTTATTTTCTATTATCTGAGAAACAAACAGAGCAGAATCTACTTTATTTATGAAAGTAAATACAGAAGGTCTGACCCTTGGCTATTGTCTTTGAAAACTATCTGAGAAAAAACTTTTCTGGTAGCTGGTTCTTTCTTGAAGTCATTTATTCTTTTTTGAAGATAACGCCAACCCCTCCACTCCCAAATTATGCAATCTATTTTAAAGAATGCTTTGAAATGAAATGGTTTCATCTCTGTACTCTCATAAGATCTTCTGGTATTGTGTCAACTCAGCAGAAGGCAATAGTGTGTTATAGTTCAGCAGTGAAGACAGAAAACTTCAGTTACAAAATCTTTTTGCATCATGACAGGTCTATGCCGAGTGCTTTGGGGACTGGAGCAATTGCATGCTCCTTATTAGATCACGTATCCCTGTAATTGCCTGCTAAGGTTTCCAAGGCCTTGGTGCATACAATGTGGTCACGTAGGTTTAGGAGGACATAGACTAGGTGATAAATCCCAGTGCGTATTTTCTGCTTTCATGCCCTGTGTAGAGGCTGTTTAGAGCGTCTGCCTGAATTGTAATGAAGTTGGGACCAGCCATTTCTGGAATGTCTAGTTACCAGTCTGCTTGTTGCCTTTGTATTATGAGTGAGTTGGTTTGGAGTCTTCCCTATTAAGACTGTTCAAGATATTGACAGCTGAAAGTTACATTTGATCTCCATAGAAAACACTGTTCCCTTATAAGGTTGGTATTCCAAGTTAAAGCCAGGCTGGGATGTTTAAATTACAGAAGTTATTTTCCTGCTGCAGTGCAGGCTTTCTTCTGTCTGTGTGCTTCCAGCCTGCAGTATTCCATAGCTAATTCCTACAAGGGTGTTAGTAGGCACTTTCCACATGAGTGGAGAGTGCTGCAGTAAGCTAATGGTAAACAATGCAGCCCCTCTTGCTTTGTGCTGACTGATCTCTGTTGAGATCATCAGGCAGTGGAAGTGCAACCAAATAAATTACTGCGGTTCAGTGCAAGTAACGTGTCAGGCTTAAAAAATGTATGGATGCATATGTGTAATACATATATATGTTACATGGGCATAACTTTTCACCATATGTCTTTCAAGTGCAGGGCTAGTTTTGTGGTGTCAGATCACATATGAGGTTATTAATAGTGAACGTGGCTACATCAAGAGCTCCAAAAAAAAGGTTTTTCGCTGTAGGGCAGCTGCAGACAGTGGTGGTGTTTCCATCTGTCAAATAGGGCCATCCGTAACTTAAAAACAAAACTTGGTATTTCAGCTCAGGCCAACTGCAGGAGTTGCAGTTCAACAGTGAGCAGTGTGGAGGTTTCTGCCAGAGCTTGTGTTTGGCTCCTCACGCTGCTCCCTGCAGCACTGGGCCTTGGGCTGGACCACAGCTGCCGCAGGACTCCTAAGGGGAACGGTTTTCAGCATGAACTTAGGGCTGTGGTGACACGTTATGTACTTGGCTTTACTTTGGAAGAATGCCTGGTGGTTCATTTCATTTAGAATTCAGTTGTGGTATCTTCCTCTCATCACTGAAGGGCTTTGCTGCAAGGTACTTATTTTTATCAGTGCACTGCATGTCTTCTACACCTCCTTGCTGTGGCTGTTAGTTCAGTTGGCATCTGAGAGAAGAGAGCTTGTGTCAGCTAGTGGAAACAGATATTACTTTTAATGTAACAGCTTTACAGGGCCAGCACAAAAGTGCAAGTTTTCTAACCCTATAGGTGTGGGTAACAGGCCCGTTTCGTGCTCAGTTTACCTTTAATAAGTTGGAAGGTACTCCTAAAGGCCATGTGGTCCAATTCCCCTGCACTGAACAGGGACATCCACAGCTCCATCAGTGCTCAGAGCCCCATCTGCCCTGACCTTGGCTGTCTGCAGGGATGGGGCATCTCCATCTCTCTGGGCAGCCTGTGCCACTGACTTTACTTGTGCCAGTGCCTTATTGTCAAAAACCTCTTCCTTATACACAGTCTAAATCTCCCCTCTTAGTTACAAACCATTTCCCCTTGTCCTGTCACACAAATCCCTCTGAAGAGTCTGTCCCCTTCCTTCTTACAGCCCCTTCAGATACTGAAGACCACTCTCGTGTCCCCGGATCCTTCCCTTCTCCAGGCTGCCCAGCCCAGCTCTCAGCCTGCCAGTGGCTTGCAGCATCTCTATTGAAGTAGCACGTGGCTGCACCCAGTTTTTAGGGCCACTGCTTTTATTTTTGTGGTTTGAGCTGCTGCTTTTTCAGGGCACATCGCCTCCTCTGTCGAGTGCTTATGGATGCAGACGGTAGGAAAGGCTGGGCCTGGTGCTACGTAACAGCCTGACTCTGCTCGTTGTTTATAGCAGGGTTACTGCACGGGTTTAATTGGAATTAACCCTGATTTCTGCCTGCGTGCAGGAATCAATGGGAGGCTTTCGTCCAAGCTGGAGGCTGGATGGGCATCAGCGCGCGAGTGCCGCGCAGAAAAACGTCCGGTGCCGGTGGGCCTAATCCTGTCCCCTTTCTTCGCTCCATCCCTTTGTTTACGAGCGGCGGCCCGATCCCATCGGAGCCGTTCAGCCCACAAAGAGCCCGCGGTCACGGCTGCCGCTGGAAGGTGTCGGGCCCGGCGATCTGGACTGGGTAATCGT
>JAOWBP010001760.1:612024-631419 GCA_028571105.1 Tragopan temminckii | reverse complement strand
AACTCCTTCCCTGAAGACACACCTAAATGCCTTTCTGAACACATCCTCCAATCCTGTCAGAGGCAATTGGCTTACCAACAAACAAGAGGAAGCCCAGTGTGCCACCTCGTTATCATTACGTTTTCAGGGAAACCAGGATGACTAAATCCTTCCATGAGATACTAAACTTGGAAAGTTATTTTATTTTTAACTCCTGGTGTAGATAAATCACGCTTTTCTCCATGTGCACTGATTTCTGTGGTGCATGCACTTGCATTTTTATAAACAGTACATTTCTGATTCTGCAAGGTGGAGAATAATCTTCATCAAGAGAACTTAAATCTGCTGATGGTCAGGTAAGTGACTCCAGTGAAACATTAAGGGCTATTTCCTTCAGAAGATAAGAATAAATAAATAAATAAAAAGAAACCCAAACTTCCCCAGTACCCCCTATGGCACACTTATAATTCGAAATGAATTTGTTAGAATAAATTGACAGGGACACTCCAACTCATGGTCTTGAGTACTCTGAGAAAACTTAGTGGAGAAATCCTTTTTTCTGCAGATGAGCAGTTAATGAAATGGACAGATTTCCTTTTTATCTTGAACTTAAACTTATTGACCATTCCTTCTCAGTTTGTTACTTCTCAGGACTGAAGGAGGGTTGTCCTGTGTGACCTGCTGTAAGGAACCTGCTTTAGCAGAAGGCCGGGCTTGATGATCTCCAGGACTCCCTTCCAACCCCTGCAATTCTGTGACATTTTTTTCCTAACAAAGCAGTGGTGCAGCATGAGAAACTGAAATTGTGAGTTTAAACAAGGCGGTGTATTCAGAGCAATTGCTTTCCTCTTTTCCATCTCTAATTGCTGAAGGGAAAGAGACCTAATCTATCAGAGCCATTTATCTCAATCAATGTATGTTCCTTCACTCTCCACAGTTGCAGCATTCTGCATGAACAGTTCCCATCCAGTAAATTTCCTTGCAGCCAAATAGGAAGCCTCAGCTTCATGCTCAGTATTGAGTTGATCTACATTCCTTACTAATTGCTTGCATGTTTCAGGCTAGGGTAAGAATGGGGGTGTGAACCCCCATGCATGCATACATGCATGGGGAGAGGAGCAGGTACCCTGGGGGATCCTGGGGAGACTCTAGGGCACCACAGAAGACACATGAGAGCTCTGGGAGTCTTGTAGGGAACCTCACAGCGCACTGAGCAGCTGTGGGTGTGCTCCAGAGTGCTCCAGAGTACACTGATGGGTCCTGTGAGCACACTAGGGCACACTGGGTAGAATCTAGGAGAGCCTAGAGGATGCCGGTGAGCTCTGAGAGTACTATAGTGTGCCCTAGGGTACAGTGGGAGGTCCTGAGAGTATTCTAGGACACGGTGGGATACCTTTAGGGCACCCTATAGCAAACTGAGATGCTCTGGGTGCACTCCAGCATGCCCTAGAGTACAGTGATGGGTCCTGGAAGTACACTGGGACACACTGGAAAGCCTCCAGGGCACACTAGGGTACTCCCAGAGCTCTCATGTGTCCTCTGCGGTGCCCTAGAGTACACTGGGAGGTCCTAGGAATACTCTAGGGCACACTGGGAAGCCAAGAGGGCATAGGTGTCCAATCATTAGTCTTGCCTGGGCCACACTGAGTAAAGAGGAACTGTCTTGGGCCGTATACACATAAGTTGCTTCAAAAGTAATGCCTCTTTTTTATTTCCATGGAAATTACAATGAGCTACAAAAGGTACAATACTACTATTTGATGGAGCAAATTCTCATCTACAAAACACTATTTCTTCAACATAGTCACCACCATTAGCTATGCATTTTCACCAGCAGTGAACAAGAGCCTACATGCTGCACTAGTGGAAGTGATCCGTTGTTGCCACTGATGAAATGGACCACCCACTGCCTCACTGTACTCACACCCACTGATTAATCTCCGTACGCATCCAGCAAGCATCAGTAAACGTCAATAGTGCCATTTTTTCTGCATGGAAGAAACCTTTGTTTCATACATATTTCCATGTCAGACACCATTGTGTCAGACCACCCCTCTGCTGCCATCTGTCACACAGCAACAACATGTAATGGGATATTGATGGGAAAGTTCAACCTATACTGCCATCTCATCAATATCTGCCTCTGACATCATGGGCCAACATCATAACATAGGAGGCATTACCTATGGAGCTGCCCTTGTAAAATATGCAATATCACTAATATATAAGTGACAAAATATTTTACTTTTTAGTATTTTTTGTAAGATATTTAAAAAAATGAGGAAGGTAAACATAAAACTAGTGGGGTATGTGACCTTGTTTTTGTGCAACTAATTCATCAGGCTGGTTTGATGGCAGTGGCTGCAATTCTCAGTGAGCTTTCGAGGTGTTTGTCAGAGATGAAATTTTACTCTTTCTATACTTCATCCTTGACAATTATTCACAAGAGCACATACTGCCAAAAAGTGGTGACATGAATAAGGCATGATAGTGAAGCAAAGGATATCTCTCTGTGGTTGGAGAGGTCTTATGAAAGTCCCAAAGAGGCATGATCGGCTTCTTGAGTTGAATATCTGATGGCAGCTCTTTACATTCCATTTGAAAATTTGCAGGTAATGTGTATATATACATATACGCAATTATAATGTGAAACAGAGGGTGGCTGCTCTGTGAGCTATGCCAGCTTGTGGGTTGGACATAGAACACACTGAGGAGTTCTTGGAGCACTCTACAGTACTCTAGCATGCCCTTGAGTACACTGGTGTGGGTCTTAGGTAGACTTGAGGGCACCCGAGGAGCTCTCACTGGGGAGCAGGCTGGGCCAAAACCTTTGGCAGCAGTAACGGCAGGCACTGCCATGCTCTCCTCATGACTCAGACCCATTTGTGTCTCGCTGCCTCTCACATCCCAGCCGAGGTATCCTAGCAACTGTGCACCAACTGCCAGGTGGCACACGGTGCTTTCTGTCGTCACAGCACTTATCCATGTCTCCTTTTACTGAAAATCCCTCTCAGGACTTCTCCAGACACCAGGTGCCAGATCCTGGAGATCTGCACACTCAGCAAGAGGAGAGCACCTCCCCGCCTGCTCTAAGTGCTCCTGCTGCTGCAGCAGCTGCCCAGCTTTAAGCCCTCAGGACCAGAGTGGAGTGATGTGATTCATCAGACTGTAAGGTCCCAGTGGGACTCCCCACTGTCTTCAGGTCCAAAATAAAGCAGTGCAATGTCAGCGTGGAGTGGAGGACTGCCAGAGCTGCCCATCGTTACTTGAGATGTCTTTTGTTCTCAGTAGGGGTGACTTGAATGCAGAGAGCAATTCAGATACATAGCTGAGAGCCAGTAGAATCAGGAGCTTACGATGGAAGCTGTGTGGTGGTGTGTAGGGTTGGGCTTGATTCTTAAGGTACGTGGTGTGTATGTGTGTGTGCATGCACAAAGCAGTTCTGGAAGGAGGTGTTTTGCCTAACTGGTTATCTTGAGAAATGTGGAAAATTGTCCAGGCTGTTGAAACTGCAGTGCTTCTGGAACTCAGGGTGGGCTGACTGCGTGGTGCCACAGGCTGGGACGCACCGCTGTAGCCCAGCTTCATCTGCTTGCTCTGCTCCTTGAGCTGTGGGTCTACAAGAGGACTCAGAAGTTGTAACTATCTTGGACAAATGTTAGGATATGGGAACACATATCTGGCATTTACAATAGTTTTTCTTGTGTGGACGCTGGAAGAATTTTTAGGTTGCAGGCTCAGGTCTGGGCTCTATCAGTTAGACAACTGGTAAACAGAAAAGCTGAACAGAAACAGAAATAGAAGCAGAAGAGAACATGTTTGTTCCATAAAACTTATTCAGCCAGAATCTGAGATCTAAATTCAAAAGCATCATTTTGAGTCCTGTAGCTGGGATGCCGTTTTCCAATGAGGATCTTTCTCAAAAGGACTTCCTCCATCAAGCCAGTGATTTTGTGCGTTTTTCTTCTTTTTCTCTTGCTATTTAGTTGCTCACACACTGGATAAACAGTTTCAAAGTGCTTTCAAAATCTGAAAGATGTGGATGTTATATAAAGGAATCTTGTGAAGTGAGGTACTTTCCTTCTAAAGGAATTTCTTTTTCATTAGCAAGTCCCTCATTACAGGATTAAATGCTAAGCTCCTTCCTCCCTCCTTGCTTCCCCAAATTAGGTTTTCACAAGACCTTTTATGTGTTTTTCCAAGTGTCACGGGTCTCACCTCTGCTGGCAGAAACTTAGATGTTAGTAACACTAATTACTTCAAACCGATCAACTGCATGTAGATAGGAAGATCTCTGCTAGGAAAGTATAGGATCCCTCCTTTTTCACTTCTTTTCCTTTTTTTTTTTTTTTTTTTAAACTACAATTACTAAGTGTAATTGAAAATATTCAGAGACGTATTGTTGAGGAATTTCACTGACTTTTAGTCCAGGTGAGTCTAGATTTGAAGAACCACCCCCCTCCGACCCCCAGAGATCTTGCTTATAAATTCTTGTACCGGTATTCTGAGAAGGGACATAACTTTCTAATGGAACCTCAGGCATGTTAAATCCCCAGTTGTGCTAAGAAGTTGCCCAAAATGAATACCATATCCTCTGGAGATGTTCTTTTTCTTACAGGACTTTCTGATATGGGGCTGTGGGGAGAGTGGATGTAAATTTTCACCAAGTATGAGAGCTCAAAGTCAGCGTGAAGGTACTCATCCCTTTTGTGTTCATATGTGGCTGTAGAATGAAATTGCTTCATAGTACACTCTTCTTTAGCACAGAAGCAGTCAGATAAGTATCACGTCATAATGCAGGAACATCTGCTGGAAGATTAACGAGAAGATTAATGGCCATGCTCTTTCTACTTCATTATCTCTACTTTCCATAGAAGACATCACTGCAATCCTAGTGATTTACTGTGGAGCAGAAGGGAGTCAAAAGTAGGATCAAATTATCCACACTGAGAGCTGGATCTCAGGGTCCAATCATACCTCTAGCAACTGCATGCAGGGAAAAGCTTTTTATTCAGTGATCTCTGAATGAGATCTGCATGGCCACGGTTATGGTCATGTTTTTTCTTACCACAGATCTCTGTAGGAACTTCTGTGCACGTCATGATGGGGTGGAAAAGCAGAACAATGGGCAAAGACCTGTAAGCTCAAAGGTCAGCCTCTTCTAGGTCCTTTCCTTTCTCTAAAGAGGTAATACAGATAGTGTCTATGTTACAGGCAAGTTGATACATAATAATAATTAATGTAATAATATTCTAAATTTCCTACTTCCCCTTTTCCAGTCCCCACTTAAACTGTAAATGAGTGAAAGAAAAAAAAGAAAGAAAGAAAAGAAGCAAAAAATACTCCCAAGAATAAGATCCCAAGAGTGTGAATGGCTGTTTCTATCAGATTGAATAGATACCTGTCAGATGTATAGAAGCTGGAGCGTGCAAGGTTTAGCAGCCTGGGAAGTATGAATGATGCAGAGACTGCTGATGAATGCTGAGCATTTAAAATATAGGGTCTTACACTCATATGACAAAATATGCACAACGAAAAAGAGGTTTGTGCCTCAAGTGGAAACAGAGCTCCTTGTATGAAAATGTCTGAATTCCAGTAAGATGGTTTTTCTCATATTCTGTGCCTTAAAAAAAAAAAAAAAAAAAAAAAAAGCCAAACAATGTTTAGTGCTCTTACAATTTTCTCATTTAATGAGATAATTTCACCAGATTTCATTATTCCTTCATTTTGGATTCTAGAACAAGTGGAAAGCAGAATAACAGTTAACCTGGACTTTCTAAACATAGGCTAATTTACGTTTTTATTAGTATGTCTGGTTTCCTAGACAAGGATAAACAATGGTGATACAAATCAACACTGGTTGAAAAGCAGCAGATTCAGTATTCCTGGGTACCATGAGAATATATAAATAAAACTAAAAAATCTGGTGTTGGTTCAAAAGTTGGAAAGTGGGTGAACAGCTGATGAAAACAGTGAGTTGTAGTGGAACGTAACTGGTATGCTAATTATATCAAGTCTCCTTCTGTATGTATGTTCTGTTTTAATGAACGTGGGGAAAAAATGAAAATGTGATTATGTAAGAGATGTAAGTTGGGGACTGTGTCAGGCTGATGAACAGAAAGAACTGAATAACTTGAAAGAGTGCACTAACAGAAACAGAGTCCTGTGGTGAGGTCTTTGCAGAAGAGATAGGGAGGTGCTAATACCATTGTGCTGCGTGCAGTTCTGACAGTGGGAATGTACAGGATGTTCAAGAAACGTAACTGGAGCAGCTTCAGATGGAGTGAATACAATAATCAGGATGGGAGTCCTTAATCTGGGAGAGGAGGCAGAGAGAACCTGTCATTTTTAAGTCCATTTGAAAAGAAACGAAGGTATTTGAAAATGTCATCTCTGTTATAGGGGTAAGCACTTGGGGTCAGAGCAGAAAGAATATCCAATTTTAGCTGAAGGGTAATGCTTAGATGAGAACAGGGGTTTTATTGGCCCAAGAAATCAATCACTTGGAAGGTGAGGCAGCTTTGACTCTGAGTGGTGATGATGTGGTACATTGGGAGCAGGAGTAACGGGAGAAACCTGAACTCATGTTAAGGTAGAGTTTGTGAACCCATAAATGATCATGTGGCAGAGTTGCCTGCTGTAGCAGGTTTGTTTGGATGATCAGGATGACCTATCAACAGTATGTTCCCGAGGCCCTAAAAAGAACGTATGTATATTGCATATGTAAATATAAATAGGTAGGAGCATGGCTAATTTACAAACAGAAGTGTCTGATGAGCACCCTGGAATTGATACACGTTGCTGTAGCTACTGATCAGGAAGTTGCTAAAGGAAAAGCTGTGATGTTTGCTGAGCCCAATAAAATATGTTTGTAAAAGACATTTATTTTTAAGTGGGATTGGTTTGTAGAATAACATCAGACTGGAAACTTCTAAGAGAGCTGATTCTCCCCTTCCATCAAAGACAGTGGAAGAAATTGAGAGATGGAAGAGCTTTTTAGGTGAAAGACCAACTTTCCACTGTTTATTTTTATACTCAGTGCCATAGGACCCAGTTTATATGGCAATATTCCAGGTGTAGCAGTAAGGCT
This sequence comes from Tragopan temminckii, assembly GCA_028571105.1. NCBI lineage: Eukaryota > Metazoa > Chordata > Aves > Galliformes > Phasianidae > Tragopan > Tragopan temminckii. The sequence continues at coordinate 624,350 of JAOWBP010001760.1, read as the reverse complement.
AACAGTTACTTTGGTATTTGAATACAAAATTATGCTGTCAGAAATTTATCAATGTGTACGTTTATTGTCTCTTAATCAGTTTAATACTCTGAGACATTAAAATGACTTATTTCTTGTCCATGACTTCAAGTTACAGCATACAAAGGCCTTTCCCTTCTTACCAGAAAAAAAAAGCGCTTGGTCTTAATGGAGGACATTTAAGAAAACAAAACAAAATGAGAAACCAAACAAACAAACAGAAAACCCAAAGTGCATGAACTGCAGTATTGGTTCTACTTGTTATTTATTATCATAATGAAAGTACAGTTCACTATTTTCTTGAAATGACTGAACTAGTTGGGTGAGTATTTTGTGGTAGGGAATGATTTCCTTTTGTGACATAAGAGTTTAATTGCTGGCAGTTGGTTTTGAAGAGGAGATGAGGGTACGATCAAAATGATAGATTGCAGAAGAAAAAAAAAGTGGTAACTGCATATTATTGGTGTGTAAATAATAGGCTCAGAGATGTTATTGTAGGAATAGTAAAAAGAAAATGGAGTAGGAGACTAAGATGAGAATATTGGAGGTGAATTACAGAGACGTGATGGAAGAATACTGGGAAAGATCAGTTAGGTATTCTGCAAGCAGAAGCAGAAAAATGGTATTTGGAGCGGGAGTAAAGACCTCAGCTGATGAGTGTCTGAAGCAGCTGATGAAAATCATTGAAACTTTTGGAATTAGCTGTTAACAAGTCATTATCGCTCCAAAGAGAGATGTCAAAATGGCCAAATTATATATTTTTAAAATTGCTCAGAACCAAATTGGAAATAAAACTTTTATCATTGCTTTAGAATCTGGAAAATAAGTACTCCAGCCCACAAATTTGGATAAACTTTGTGCCTTCAGGATTGAATAGTAAAGCAAATGAGTCATATTCTTGATTTAAAAGAAGCAAGACATTGTCACTTTCATTGCAACTATTTGTACAATCTGAACTTGATGACTCTAGAATGACTCAGGACAAGTGGAGCAAATTCAGTGTGACAGAACAGAATCTACTCTGGCATTTTCTGAGAGATAAACTCAGATCCTACCAGAATAACTACACTGAAACTGTATTCTGGATTCAGAGTAGTGAATAATATTATATATGGCCTACTGACTTCTTTGCCAGTGTATTTTTTCTTTTGCTTGGTGTAAATAGACTTAACTATTATCAATAGATAGACTACACTTGTAAAATATTCTTGTGGTGTACTTTGTCATTCAGACCAAGTGCTTACAGAATGTATTAGGCCCCATCTGTGGTACAGTGGGGCCAGGGCCCTCCAGCACAAGAAGGACATGGAGCTGCTGGAACAGGTCCAGAGGAGGGCAGAGAGATGCTCAGAGTGTTGAAGCACCTCTCCTATGAAGATAGGTTGAGGGACTTGGAATTGTTTAGCCTGGGGAAGAGAAGGCTCTGGGAAGACCTTGTGGTGGTCTTCCTGTACCTGAAGAGAGCTTCTGAGCAGGAGGGGGAGTGACTTTTTACATGTCTGATAGAGATAGGACAAGGAGGGATGGCTTTGAACTAACAGAAAGGAAACTTAGGTTAGATGTTAGGCAGAAATTCTTTACTCAGAGGGCAGTGAGGCCCTGGCACTGCTGCCCAGAGAGCTGTGGGTGCCCCATCCCTGGAGGTGCCCAAGGCCAGCTTGGATGGGCCCTGGTCAGTTGAGCTGGTAGGGGACAGCCAGCCCATGGCAGGGGTTGGGGCTGGGTGATCTTTATCTTCCCTTCCAACCCAAGCCATTCTATGATTTGAGTTTGTTATGGACATGCAGAGCTATGTGCATGAGCTATCAACAGAGACTTCGCATTTCCCCCCAAATAAATACTGCTCAGGTTTGTAAGTGGTGCAATAATTCCCCAGCCACATTGTGCAGCATTTACTAGCTCTAACATAAAATTGCTGAATGAGCAAATATGCTATGAGGAAACAAAAGACACTGAGACTAAACAGGTATGAACAATTTACTTTTCCTTTTTGAGTTCTGTAGTAGATATGTATGTTATATGAAATAACTGTAGTAAAAAGCACTAAACATCTAAATGAAACCATCAGCTGTACAGCAACTGAAAGTCAAGTTTTAGAGTGATCTACACAAGTCAGTCTGTGAAGTTGAGGTACCACGAGTCTACTCTCTTTGATTTGTACCTGTCATCTTACAGTCAGTGGTCAGTCATGAAGAGATATTACTAAAGGCTGCCAGTGTTGGTTCACTGAGTTTCGACTTACATCAAAATCTTGAAATTTACTGTTCTTTTTTTTTTTAAATGTCTTCATATTAGAAAAGAAAAATAATTCTTCAGTGGGTATCTGTATAAAACTTAAAAGATAAGTGCCCTTACATCTTTAAAATGTGACTTCAGTCATACTGACTCATAACTTTCTGTTCAGAAATCATTTTTGCAACTATCTAATTAAAAAAATGTTACGTTTTGCTTGGCAAATTCTTGTTTCCCAAATGACGCTACTAATGCTGTAGTCTATCAGAAAATAACCATGAAATAAGACGTTCAGAGCATCACTAAATGTGTTAGAACATGGCATTTAGATGAACCAGGTTCTGAGGAAAGGGTAAGTAATCCAGACACTGAGAATGAATAGGTGGAGGGCTGAGCTCTGATCCTCGGTGTGTGAGAATACAACAAACTCCAAAAGAAAGAGCAGGAGAATCAGTCACTGGTTTCTAGCTAGGTGGTTTCAGTGTGTCGCTCCTGTTTTCTACATGGCTGCTTTGTATTTACAGATCTTGATATAGCTGAGCTATTGTCTTCCTTCCTTGGGATTTAAATACAGAGGGCTTCCACTAAATACAATGGGTATGTCTGAGTGAGAACCACCTTATGGTGATCATTCTATTTAGGGCCTCTTTTCTGGATATACATTTTGATAAAATGTTTTGGAACTTTCAGGAATAGAAAAAGAGTACCAGCCTAGCAGTCATATTTCTGGATTGGTTTAGCTGAAGAATTGTCACTTTGAGTTAATTTTGGTCTACTTAGTTTCTCTTCAAAAAGGACATCTCTCGTAGGTCTGAGTATGAGCTTTCGCTGTGGCATTTTGCATAGCTTTTCCCTTGCCCCTAAATGAAATTACTATAGTTTTTCTGCTCTATGAATATTAGTCTACATAACTGTTTAGTTCTTAAATGGTATGGCTCCAGAAAGAGTTCAGAAAAGTGGTTTAAAATAGATTACGTATATGCAAATAACAGTTGCGTGGAAGCCCCTGGAAGATTTGTGACTTATTCATGTGGGATAATTGAAGAGACAGCAAAGCAGAGCAGGAAGAATAGGAAATGTAAGAGTTTGGAACCTGATGTAGGCACAGAATTTATTTACTTAGAAAACTGGTATCAGATGTATCGTGGGCTTAGCAGTAGTGGCAGGAGAGCTTTCTGTGAACTGGTTCTACCAACCAAGTGCAGAAATCAGAAACGGTCTGTAAGAAGTGAGAACCTTCACAAAGTTCTTCTTCAGTATTAAGTAATGATATCTGATTGGATTGCACTTCATACACCATCATATATATACTTGCTATCTGTTAACCAAGTTATAAGCTGTTGGTTTTTTTTATTTTTTTTTTCAAAATAGACTTTATGGAGAGCACCTGTCTGCAGGAATGACTTTTATCTTCTTTTAACAGTGTGTGTTAGGAATTGCCTCCCTGACAGAGGTGTTTCTTTCTGTCTGCCCACCATATTGAGTGAACAGCTACGAGAGCTAAATGCTTCTGCTAGCAGAGTTCAGTCATTCCCTAATTCTGGCTATAAAACACTAATGTTTTAGAATGGAAATGAGGAAATACCTCTGTTTTAAAAACATGCGTCTGGTAGTTGTGAGATTCTAATAACTATCCTTCAGCCACTCTTAATGTACAGATATCAGAACCTGCTTTTGAGACTGCTTGACCAAACTGTGCTGTCAGAGGACAGCTGCTCGCAGACCCCTTTTGTTTACTGAGTGCCCTACTGCCCCTGGCTGTGCTGGTAAGTGCCCCACTGTGCTTTTTGCAGCACTAATGTCGTGCTAATGAAGGGCTGTCTCACTAATTCTCTTCTCCTTTTTCCCAACCATCTCTAAAGTAAATTAAAGAAAGCGAGTCTAGACTGATTTCTTTTTAAGACTGCTCAGACGGGCTCTCTCTTGCTCATGTTTTGTCAGCATCATGTTTAGGGTTTTATTCTCTGCACATAGGGCATTTGTTAATCCATCTTCCATAAAATCAGTCGCATATGAGGACGAAACAGTCATACGAAAGCACACCTGGCCAGAAAAACAGGAATGGTAAACTTGCAAGTTTTTGTGCCTGGTAACGTTGCTATGTTAGCAACAAGTCAATTCAGATTTCTGCTACAATGATTTCCATCTCTTAGTTTTGTAAAAGGAATTTGCTGAAGAGCAGCTGCAGTTTTGTGTTTCTTGACTCCATCCTTATTTATTTTGAGTAGACAAGGGATTGAAGAGCCAACACCCTCGCTGAATATGCCGGAATCAAAAGAGATTGCTGCTGTCACCAAATGGCATTACAAGAGAGCAGTGTGGCATGCATGCGATAGCACTCTTGAAGACCAGTGTCTTATGGCTGAACTGCATTGTCTTCAACTGAAAAAATGTTGTCACATGAATTACTATTTTAATCATAGAATTATAGAATCATAGAATGGCTTAGGTTGGAGCGGCCTAAAAGATCACCCAGCCTCACCCCTGTCATGGGCTGGCTGCCCCCACCAGCTCAGGCTGCCCAGGGCCCATCCAACCTGGCCTTGGGCACCTCCAGGGATGGGGCACACACAGGCTGTCCCTTCCTTCTGTGGTGTCCACTGCACCACTCAGCTTGGTGTTATCAGCAAACTTGCTGAGAGTGCACTCGATCCCACTGTGTGTGTCACTGATAAAGATGTTGTCCTAAGATCCTAACCTTCTGGCTGTGAACATCCAACCAGTTCCTGATCCATGTCCAGACCAGGCTGGATGGGGCTGTGAGCAGCCTGGTCTAGAGGGAGGTGTCCCTGCCTATAGCAGTGAAGTTGGAACTAGATGATCTTAAAAGTCCCTTCCAACCCAAACCATTCTATGATTCTTTGACTTCAAAACCGTATCTTTCCAGAAAAGGATGTGCTGTGGGACCATGTCAAAGGCCTTGTACAAATCCAGGCATATGACTTCAGTTGCCCTTCCTTCGTCAATCGGTGCTGTCACTTCATCATAAAAGGACACCAGATTGGCTAGGCACAATCTGCCCTTGATGAAGCCAAGAAATTTTTATAAATTTTAATGCCAGAAAGCATTACACAATTTAATGTATTTTCTCAACTAGCAGATCCTGAGACACTTGAAATAAGAATAATGCTGCTCTGACACTCTAAGGCATTATGTGGGCTAACAGGAAGCTTAAATCTTTCAAGTCCAGAGAGAGTGGCTCCCAAGATGGTAATTTCAGAGCAATCTGAGAAATGAAGGGAATAGGACAGAGATTATACAGTGCTCAAAGTCTTCAAACAAACAAACAAACAAGCCCACAAAACCTGACAATTATAATAATTAGAAGAAAGACAAAAAGGGAGACATTTCCCTTAGCAGAGGGACAATTTCGTGTCTGCCCTGTTTTATGGAGGACATGCTGCTTGCTCAGGGCTCTTTTTCTCCTCAGAAATTGAAGAAGATTCATTCTGGAAGAGACAACAAAGCCAAAAGTAAAGGTATTGCTGTCTGCCTAGACAGATTTTGGGGTTCCAAAGTTCTCGGCGGCAAAGAGAATGGCATTTGAAGTGGAGTGGTGTTTTCTTTCATTGCAGCAAGAACTAGCCACCTGCAGGCTGTCTTTCCTCCAAGTTGTGGAATGAGAATGGCAGTTGCTGGTTCTTCTTCTCCGCTGAATGGGGGAGAAGAACATAGAAAAATATATAATCACAGGCAATAATCCTTCAGCAAATCATTGGAACCCCAAATGGGAGACTTGATTTTTTGGGAAGGTTCTATCCAAATAGAATATTTGGATTTATTCTGTACTGTTAAGTTTGCATGGTGGAAAATAAAAAGCCAAATATAGAACCGTGACATTTTTTGCTAAAGATTTTGGAGGAAGGCAAAAGAGACAATTAGGGAACTGCTCTCAGTTTTCTCATTCAACCTGTAGCAAAATATAGAGATATTTTGGAGGTGACTGATGAAATTTAGAGTGACTTTGAAGTGGCATGGCTATGTCTACCTGTACCTAAACGTGTCCTGATCACAGGTAACATGTACCCTTGTGGCAGCAATCTTTCAGGCTCTTCTAGGAAGGATCTTGTGTCAAGGCAGATGGAAATGGCCTGTTAAAGGATGCTGTGATCATCCATCTGTGTCCAAGGAAGTAGACTGCTCTGAAATGCAAGCTCTTCCTCTTGGCAATACAAAGTCATTGGTCCTAATATGACCCTGGCCATTGTTCTATGACTTCCATCAGTGATTTTAGCCTTGTGGAAGCCCTTAAATTGCATCCCTGGAGGCTGCAGACTGTACTGAATGTGTAGTACTGGAGCCCCAAATGGGAGACTTGTAGAATGCTTCTGCAGCAGTACAGATAAAGAATATTGGGGAAATAACTTGTTTTGTTGTGTCAGCTACACTGCAGAGCAGTTCTATTAAGTTCCAAGTGGGTTCTCCAAGCACTGACTCCCACTAGGAAGATTAAGATATTCAGTTTTATTACGAAAAAAGAATCACAATAATCAGCTGAGTTAAAGCATTTATGCAGTTAATGGTTGGATGCCAGTCCATGCTCCATCTATTGGTGTGATGCAGCTTGAGCAGTCCTGCTTTTCATGGCACAGTCTCTGGGCAGTGCAGATTTGCTGTAGTAGCTCCTACATAACCCAACAGTCAGCGTGAGAGCACGGCAGGGGCAAAGGGTTGTGATTGCTCCTGGTGATTATCAGCTGCTCTGACAGCAGAGTGTGGCCACAGAGGAGTGGTACAATCTGCTCTAAATTGTACCGAGACTTGACTATGGAGTAGACCCAGGACTGAGAATGTGTAAAGAGTATCCTGGTGCCCTTTACCCCTCGGCTAGAGTTGAGCAATGCTCAGTGCAGCTGGACGTCTCACCCTCCCAGGCTGATACAATAACTGGTCTGTGAGAATGTTCATACCAACTAAATCTTATCATCAAATCATTCTGTTCCATCACTCCACTTAATTAGCCATGGTCTTTGGTATTTCAGCAATGCTGTGCCATGCCAAAAAATGAAAGTATTCCTCGCGCTGTACACACCCAACAACTGTCAGCTGGAGTCAGATCAACAAATATTTCTCCCGCACCAGAGCAGTCTTGCTAGAAAACATAATCACCCACTTCTGGTTTTTCAAACCAAAATGAGTTAAAGGCCATTCTTTTCTCATCTGGGTGATCAGCCTCTGCTGTATGAAAAGAGACAGGTTTCTCATCAGCTCTCTGCTGGCTTTTGTGTGACTCATGACAATTCATATTCACAAATAAGACGCAGCTCCTTGAGTGTTATTTGGTAGTATAGCCTTTCTGTTTATGAAAGATAAATGCAGGGAGGCTGTGAAGAAGCTCGTGTTTAGCACCAGTTAGCAGGCAGCGGTGTGAGTCAGAACCACCACTGAGACCCTTGTCTGCAGCAGGTGCCGTTGACTTTGTGAGCGAGTATTAGACGAAGGTCTGACCTCATTTGATTTTTCTGTGATTGAAAACATCCAAACCAGGCTGATCATCCCCCTCTGCTTTAATGAAAGAAAAAGAAAGGGAAAAAAAAAAAAAGCCTGGTTTGGCAATCTGTGTGCTAAATGGGTGGAATTTTCTTTCTTTTCAATTGAATAGCTCTTGTGAGTAAGTGTAGTTGGAGGGCATTATGGCCTGCAGAATCCAGCCTGGGAAGCCTGGAAGAGACAGTGAGGAGAAGCATTAGGAACGAATTAACAAAACATTATAAAAGTTAGCTCCCTGATACCCCCTGATACTGAGATGCATTTTCACTGCCAGTGAGAAAGGGGCTACCAACTTGCCATTTGACAAGAAATCAGTTAATTCCGTGGAAATACGATCTATTTTAATAGCACCACCACAGATCTGTGCTATGCCATCTGAGGCATTTGTCAGATGTGACAAGGCACTCAGCCTATTTTTGTCATGCAGCAAATCCTTTTTCCTATTCTACTTGTGGCTAAGTCCCATCCTTAGATATGAGCTCACTCCTCTTTCACTTACATGGAAATGTTGGGCAAATGTCTAAAGGTAGAATTTGGCTGTGATCTGAATGGATGACAACAGTAATCTTCTTGGAGATAGGGAGCTCAAAGGACACAAACAGGTGCTGCTGAACATCTAACCTGCATAGATGTGTTCATAAATCAGACATGGTGCTTGTTGCATCTTAAAGTGCCAAGATATGTTCAAAAATTTGTCCATACAAGAGTGAGAGTGGAACCTATTTCTCTTGATTGCCCATGTAGAACCTTAATTGTAGTGAGAGACTTTCTCTTGCCAAGAAGTCCTGTTCATGGTTTCTGTCTGCTATATATTACAGGTGGAATGTGCTTCTACTTACTTGTCTGCCATGTGAAAGCCTCTCTCTTGCTGTAAACCACAGCAGAACTTGCTAGAATTGACATTATCAATATTGCTATTAGGCTATTAGTCCTATTGCTATTAGGCTTCCAACATGCTTGTGAACCCGTGGCTTTACTGAAAGCTATGGAAAAGTGCACATTTATCTCCAATGAGCCACAACTTCATTTTCAGGTTGTGGGCCTGAGTCTGAAATGCATGAGGCCTCTGTCCGAAGTAACTCCAAAATACGTTAGCATACCACCAACACTAGCACTGAGTTCAGAACAGGTCTCTTCTCTCTCTTCAGGAATTTGATTGCTTTTGGTCCCCTTTGCTGTTCTTTGCTGCATAAGCCCAGAAAACCAAACCAGACTTGCATTCTCTGCAAGAATTCGCCGCCTTGATCTTTCAATCTCCAAATCAGCCACATGAGTTCAATAAAAATCCTTTTGATTTTTCTCCTCATGATACAGGCCTCCTTCCATTGCAGTTTCATTGAGATGGGGCCGTTACGTCTGCAGTCAAATATTCACTCCTAAACCTTTCCCCTCGCTTCTCTTGCTGAGACTGCCAATGTGTGGAGATTTTTTAGACTCCCAGGGGTGATTAGCAGCTGGCACAGCCTTACTATGCAAGTAGAGTTTTGAGTTTCTCCTGCTGTTGCTTTAAGCTGAATGATATCCATGTTGGTTGTGTGGAAAGACCTTTTACACAGAAGTCAAGCTTGGTCAGGTGCAGGGTGTCCCAAACAGCTGTCACTGTGCAGAGGCTCTCGTGCTTGCTGGGGCATGTAAATATCTTCCCTCCCCTTCACAGAGGGCTCTAGAGATCTCTTCATTAATAAATGTAAGTCCAAATAATGAATGATTTTGGATGATGGATGGGCGGTGTTGTGCACACACCCAGAATATGTCATTTCCAATGAAAAGGAAAGCAATTGTTTCCATATGTTGGCACACTTGTAATGTTGGTGTTGAGCCAGTTGTCTGGCTGCGATCAGGCAGCAGCATCTAGCAGTGATGGAAGATTATACCTTAGAAGTGGGGTGCTAACTGGCCGTATTCCTTAAAAGGATATAAACACTGAACACTTACCCAGGATGTAATTTATGGCCCCAGTATGTTTTGACTTTACATAGATGAAAAAATAGTCCTTTTGTGTATGTGTATATGCATAAAAATTCCTTCCTTCTCAACCCCCCTCCCCAAAAAGGAATCCAGTAGAACAATAGCTGATACTGCTTTGTGTGCTAACTTAGCTGCATGGGCTATTGCCTGCCGAGACTGAAAAGAATTCACCCTTTTTAAAACCAACTTCTTATAGGTATTTCGACAGCCATTTGACAGCAGATTCTCTGGCGGTAATTAATATGTTAGACATAATTTGATTTTTCTGAGATCTAGCTTTGTTAGGTTGCTCAGCTGAAATACAGATTCTTTGAACAGATTTGAGGAGATGTCCTGCACCTACCATACCCATCTGTGTGGTTTTTATTTTTGTTTTATATTTTGTGAAGTGTCAATCTAGTTGCACATTACTCCACAAATAGATTAATACAATTCTCAAACCTTAGAGATGAATCATAGAATCACAGGATCATAGAATCACAGGATCATAGAATGGCTTGAGTTGCCAAGGACCTTAAAGCCCATGGGCTGGCTGCCCCCCACCAGCTCAGGCTGCCCAGGGCCCATCCAAGCTGGCCTTGGGCACCTCCAGGGATGGGGCACCCACAGCTCTCTGTGCAGCAGTGCCAGGGCCTCACCGCCCTCTGAGTGAAGAATTTTGTCCTAACATTTAACCTAAATCTCCCCTCTTTTAGTTTAGTGCCATTCCCCCTTGTCCTATCTCTATCAGGCTGTGTAACGACCCTCCTGCTTTAACTCCCTTCAAGTACAGGAAGGCTGCAGTGAGGTCTCCCCAGAGCCTTCTCTTCCGCAGGCTGAACAAGCCCAGCTCCCTCAGCCTGTCTTCGTAGGAGAGGTGCTCCAATCCTCTGAGCATTGATTTCACAACTGATGATCATGAAATATCACCACGCTGAGGCCTTGTTACCTCCTGCTGCATCAAGCACAGGTCTGTACTCTAGGGAGGTGCTAAGCTGAAGGCTGCTGGATAGGATATCTTTAACATATAAAGAAGATCCCCAGCTACCTACAGCTCCCTCAACCACCTCCACTGGAGCAAAGCTGCCTGATTCTGATCCAACCATCGAAGCAAAGATCAATGCATCCTTCCTGAAGCATCCACACCAGCAGTACAAAACATGCAGTGAATGTTGCATGTGTACTGTGTGACCCCATTTAAAGAACACTCCGGCAGGTTTTGAGAGAGGCATGGACTTCTTTCTGTGTTTTTTTCAATGATCTCAGTATGGAGCTTAAAAAATGCAATCTTTCACTTCCTAAATTGCGAGCAGTTGTCAAGCTTCTAGTTCTGCAGCCAAAAAAAGCCTTTGCAACTGTGAGACACAGTGGGCAGGATCGTTCAAATCACTGCAGCAAAGCTAATTCCTCCAGATGTGAATAATGAACATATCAAATCACTTTCCAACACATAAAATATAAGGAAATGAACAGATAAGCGTGGTAACTCACTCTGGAGATGTTTGCAGTGGTGTTGTTGGAGCACCCTGGAGATGCGTATTGACCGTCCTTGTGATCCTCATCCTTCACAGCTCGTGTGCATGTGGACTACAGTGACAACTGTATTTCTCTTCCTGAGATGTCTTGTGCTGCTGTAAAAGGAAAGAAGAAAGACCAATTTGTTTTTCTTCCTTTCAGTTGAGTTCCCAGGTTTTTGGTTATTTATCGGAACTGTTATTAAGGCTCTCTACTGAAGTATTTATGTGTTCTGAATTTATTTCTGATACCTAAAATTCTACTGGGAGATGTGAACAAATGTCTTTTTATAAAAGATCAATTCGAAAAATTAATGTAATGAAATATATTAGGTTAGATAATGCGTTTGGTAGCTAACAAAACTTATTTTGTGACTATTTCACAGATAGTTTTGGTCTTCCATGCGGTTGTTCAGATACTGAGGAGAAAGTCCTCACTACTTTCATGTGAGCCATATGCACACTCAAAATACCAACAATGGCATTATCACATATGGTTTTGAGCAGTTCAGATTCCATCTTGTTCCTGCAGGAAGACATCTTCCATGCAGCAAAAGAACAGTCTGTGGAATTGATAGCAGTATTGTATTCATAGCAACTACCTTGGTTGATATGAACGTATTTTCCTCTGTTTTCCACTATGAAATTTGGGAACTAGAATTTTCATCTGATTTTACTTTTCAAGCTTATAAAATCTTCCTCAATTGCATTTCTAGATTCAATTATTATACACTGCCATCAGGAATTAGATAGGCAGTTTATCAAAGTAAATGCTTCCTCCTACATCCATAAGGAGAGTTAATTCCAAATGTGTATCGTTCCTGCACAGGAAGCTGTAGCTTTCCCCAGGCATGCTTCAAGCTTTTAAGTCTTCTTGGGCAGTATGAGTCTGTGTGTGTGTGTGTTGACAAGCACCAGAATCACAGAATCACTGGGTTTGGAAGGGATCTCAGGAGATCCCCCAGTCCAACCCCCGCTAATGCAGATTCCCTACAGCTCTAGAATTGCTGAGTGAGTGGCCCAAAACTGTCAGTGCTCCACCTGAATGTTTAGATCTGCTCTAGCTTCAGAATCATATTAGTACTAATTAAGTACTTTCAGCATATTAACTATCTTCAAACAGCA
>JAOWBP010001760.1:600690-611927 GCA_028571105.1 Tragopan temminckii | reverse complement strand
GCCGCCATTTCGCGAGGGCCGGCCCGCGCCTGCTGCGGCGCAGCGCGCGGCTGTGGAGCGGCGCTGGGGAAAGGCCCGCGCTGCCGCTCGAGTTCAGAATTCACTCTCTGTGGTTTTGCGGTTCGCTGCAGAGCCCTTCTGTTAGGCGGCGGGGATCCTTTGGGGTCGGGGCGTAAAGCAGTTCTTCCACCGCCCTCAACGGCTGCGGGGAGAGCTGAACGTCGGTCACAGAAACACAGAAACACAGAATTGGGGATGTTGGAAAGACCTCTAAGATCATCCAGTCCGACCCCAGCACACCGTGCCCACTGCCACGTCCCTCAGTGCCGCATCCCCACAGCTCTGGGACACCTCCAGGTGACCCCACCGCTCCCTGGCAGCTGTGCCACTGCCTCACCGCTCTCTGGGAGAAGGAATCGTTGCTAACAGCCAACCCGAACCTCCCCCGGCACAAGGTGAGGCCATCCCCTCTTCTCCTTGCCCAAAGGAGCTGATGTGAAAGGGGGATGGAGTTTGTGATGGAAATAATTAGTCACGGGGTCTGATAGCAGATTGTGCGGCTGCCTAAGAAGCTTATTGCAAATAATAATGCTGGTCAGTGAGACAGGGCTTGGCGGTGCCTGGTCCTGCCGTTGGCCTCTGCGGGTGCTGGATAAAGCTGTGATGAATGTGTGATAACAAGCAGTGCTGATAGCTGTTATCTCCAGCTGGCTCCTAAATATAATTGTTAATTGAATTTCCCCTCAAGAGTTACATCGTGACCATTGAACAGCTGCAAGTTCATTAGATATAAAGCTACTGACAAGAGCAAATCCTATTTTCTGGTCTTTACACTCAAATAAAAGAAAAAATGGTTAACTAAATGCTGAACAATACCACAAAGAGAAGAAATGCAACCAAAAATCTGTGTGCAGTAAAGCTATGATGTTCTCATAGTGTTTTCCTGGGGAGTGCATTTATACCGTATTGTCACTGTGTGGGCCAGGAGCTGGGCTTGATGATCCTTATGACTCCCTTCCTACTGAAGATGTTCTGTGTTTCTCTGATTCTACACACCTTTTGTACCACCCACTAGTTTTATTTCCACTCCAGTGCAGCAGGAAATGATCCAGTGTGTGATCCATACACCAGCTTGAACACTACCTCCATTTACAGCCATCACAAAATAGTCAGCACAGGTGCTGTAACTTTCTTCTGCAGAAAAGTACCAGTAAAACAACACTGTGAATAAGGTTTACCCAGACACATAAAGGAGGCTCTAAGCTACCTCGTACCTCTCCCATCAAGTATTTTTCTTGTATCATCTTGGGAAAGTGGAAGTCTACAATCACTTTAGGTGAATCAAATAACATTTTTTCAAAGCTTCGGTGAAAGTAATTGTTCTGAGTTACGAGATGAGACCAGGATAAAATACTTTGCTATTTCCCCTACTACAAACAGCCAAACATTTTCTAGCAGGCAGTGCCAAAAACAAGAGAATTTTGCTTTTTCTCATTTGCCCACACCTACATTTTTAATAGAAGAAAGGCGATGATGTTGTGTTGCGCACTCAGTACTTTCAGAGTGCCTTTCCAGAAGAGTTTCTAGAAGAGTTTCTAGAAGAGTTTGTATCACATGTTCTTGTGGACTATTTCTGTCAGCGTTTACATTATTACCAAGCAGTTTGGACTATTTTTTTTTTATTTTTATTTGGTTTTGTTTCTTGACATCTTTCGCAGAAGCATTAAAATCACTTTCTGTTGCCTCCTATCTACCCTTTGCAAAGAATTTATATGTGAATTTCTGCCCTTTCTGGCTCAAGATACAAATAAAAGTTGACTTTTGTCAAATTTGTATGCACAGTCTGTCACATCTCCTGTTTTGCTGGTGAAAACAGAAATGAACAGCAGGTGAAGCCAAACTCTGAAATGAATACTTGTATCATAAACTCTGATTAACTGGGTTCCTGGCCTAGAAGTGGTAATGAAGAATATTCATGTGTAAGGATAAGTAAAAATACTTTTCAGATATTCTAGATGTGCCTTGAAACTGAAAAATCTAGATTTACTTCTTTTCTGTCTCTTCTGGGTAATTCTTTTTTACTCGAATGTGGTAGCGGTTGGTTCAAACGGCAGTTGCTAGTGTGGGAAAGTGTTTATTAAATGTGAAGCATATGGATGTTGTTGTTTGGACTTGGAGAAAAAAAAACATTGAAATTCTAGTCCAATTTTCTGAAACTGAACTTGGCAGATACATAAGGAATGTCAAAGCTGCTCTCTGTTGCTTCATAGCTACATTATTTTATTTATATATATATATATATAAAAACAGAAAAACATGAGCACTGCCAGCCTCAGGGTGCTTGTTTAACTGGACCATCGAATCTCCTCCTGCTGTACCTCAGGCACACAACTGCCTTCCACCAGAACTAAACACCTTCCTGGCAAAAATGTGCAAAGTGTGCTAGCAGCACCTCAGTCATGCTGCTAACTAATTCAACCTCACTGTTCTCAGAAACTATTCCTGTTTTCAGAATCTGAAACAAGAAGAAAGGAGAATCGAGTCCATCTGCAATTACAACAGTAATCATGCATATAGAACTTGTGATTTCAAAGTATTTTCTGCCTATTGAATCATTTACATTTGATAATTATTAAAAAACTAATCCTTTCTCCCCAGTGTACTGGCATTCTGCTACTTAAAAGGAAAAAAATATGACACGTGTTGCCAAGTGAGTCAAAAATACATTTGTTCTTCAAGTTTGCAATATGTTTTGGCTGTAGCAGTGTGTAAAAGCACATTTGGTTCCCAAGTCATATGATGAAGGACTAGCTTTCATAACAAGGAGCCCGTCTGTGCTACTTGCATCAACAGCTTTTTCCTCTCTTATTAAGTAGGAGGAATATGAATCGAGAGCAACCTAAATATGGTTGCCACTTGTTTTGTTTTGGCATTAAATCCTGAAAATTGATGAACCCAAGTGTTGTAGTTGAGAAAAAAAATTGAGTCTTCCCATTCATGTGAAATTTTGACTGTTAACAGTGGATTGAGTAACACTGTTAACACATTCCCCTGTTGGATGGCATGCTGCCTTAGGTCAACTAACACCAGGAGTCATCAGCAGTTAGGAAACTTGTCACTTGACTCTGACGGTGGTTTCTGCTCTCTCAGCTGTCAGTCAGGTACTTTTCCTACATGGATGTTTTCCTTGATGACCCATCTGTGCTTTCTGACTGAAGTTGAAAGTTGAATTTTTTGAGTGACAGATTTCTATGTATATCAAGCTTTGGAAAAGAAAACCCAATCCAACATGAGCTTTATACTGTCTCTGTGATATTTACCCTGCCCTGTGATACCCCTGTACCTCAAAAGACACCACTGCAAAAATAAAGCAGTATAGCTGGTATTTTTGTTGTTAGTGATGAAGATCCTCAGACTTTCTCATCCCCATGTTTCTAAATCGGTCAGTCACCCAAAGCAGGCGCTGAGAGATGCCAAAGACAGCCAGGAGGCTGCTGCCATGCTGCTCACCCGCTTGCAGAGAAGATGACATTAACATACATTCTCCCAGAAGAAGCATCCGTAGTTATTAGCTGCAAGTCTTTAGACTAACAAGGCCATTTCCATTGCAAGGAGCTGCTCCATCCCTTCAAACAAGGACGTGAGAAAGGACTATAATTACAGCTTTCTGTTGAAGTGTTTACTGCCCTGCCCCTGGGAAATTAAGTTACTGTAAGGATTTTTGGGTTGTTGCAATTCCTTGTGTGGAATAAACAGTGAAGAGCAGTAATTATTGCTTCTCATCTTCCCTCCTGCCCCTAGGAACTCAACTGAGGCTATTACTTCTTTGGGGAACAATGAGCAAGATGGCAGTAGGATTAGTCACTCTAAACAATATTCTGAAGCGTGTGAATGCAATTCAAATCACTAGTTTTAGTCAAATGAACAGGGGCACTGATTTTAAAAACAACACATGATGCTGGATTGTAGCTAGAAATCTCATCTGGAGACATCTGTTACCTCTTCTGCATTATTTTAAAAAAATCTGAGAAACAGTTCTCTGCCTAAATATAGTAAAAATTTTGGTGAGCTTGAAGGCTACGACTTAGAAATACACTTATTGCATAAACTTTTTAAAATCAGAGAACATATCTATTCGGAGGATGGGGGCAAAAGCAATGACAGCATTTGAGTAAGGTGCCAAGGAACTTAAGCTTCCTGTATAGTACAGGCCAAAAATAAGTTCTTCTGAAGCGTGACTAAAAGTAACTAATTTTAGGTCCCTAAAGTAAGGCTGTCTGAATGCTCTATTACATGTTTTAAGTTGGATGGGTGGCTCAGTGTGATCTAAAGCACGCATCCTGCGCACTGATAGAGTTCTGTTTCAGTAATCCCACATGTGATAATTTTCTCAGGTGAGCCTATGCTGTTTGGAAAAGAATTTGAACAGAAACGGGAAATAAGTCATAGAATCACCAAGGCTGGAAAAAAACTCCAAGATCATCCAGTCCAACCATCCACCTACCACCAATATTTCCCCACTAAGCCACGTCCCTCAGTACAACATCTGCATGGCTCTGGGACATCTCCAGGACGGTGACTCCATCACCTCCCTGGGCAGCCCTTTTCAGCACCTGACCACTCTTTGGAGAAGAAACTGTTCCTAATATTCAACCTAAACCTCCCTTCGTGCATCTTGAGGCCATAATTTGAGTCCAATTGTGAAGTGTTTAAAGTGGGCACCTGTATAATTTGTAAAACTTTATTACGCAGTCAAGGCTGACTCA
The DNA here is from genome assembly GCA_028571105.1 of Tragopan temminckii. Lineage (NCBI taxonomy): Eukaryota > Metazoa > Chordata > Aves > Galliformes > Phasianidae > Tragopan > Tragopan temminckii. Next base: position 607,161 of record JAOWBP010001760.1, on the reverse strand, counting down.
AAACAGGCAACGTTGCTATCTTTAACCTTCCATTCTTAGTGGTTCCATTTGTGAGAGTCTTGGCAGTAAAATTCATCCTCAATGGTATTGATTCATAAGATATTATTTGACCTCTCTTTTAACAGCTAATGCTAGTGGGTTACTGTTCTTACAAGGAGTGCAGTCTGTACAATCACAGGACCAAAATTATCCCTTGCAAAATCATTTATAGCAGAACTGATGTTCCCTCTCCACCTCCTGTTCCCTCTAGTTGCCTTATTGCCTAAGATTTGGAATGCAAAATTGTCTTAAATCCACACATGAGAATTTAGCTTTGACAGTCTGTTCCATCTACATATCTGAAGCTCCTGAAGATATCCCTGGAAACTGTTGTAGCTGTAGGGAGACAAAATAATAGACTCGAGCCTCGTTATAGGTATCTCCTGCTGATTTCTTTCCAAATTATTTGTAGCTATTTGAAATGAATAATAATTCCTCTGATATGAAATAAACGCAGCCAACTCTGGAATAAAAGGCATTACCATTTTTTTTTCTTCCCCTTCTTGAGGGGCTGAAGCATGGATTTTTCTGCCACACTATTTTGCCAAGCTGAAGCCAGAGACAGAAGAGCATCTAATGACAGCAAACTTGCAAAGGTCTGTTCTACATAATCTGCCGTTGTAGGAAATCAGGGAAACAGTCCCTCAGCAGCCATCAGTCCCTTGCACAGAAACTGCTCATTAAGGACTTGGCAGTTCCAAACAGCCTCTCCATGTTTGGATCTGCAGCAGACTTCTCAAACTGTTACTTCAGCTCTGCAGCAGACCTTACCCGTTTTTTTTTTTCTTTCCAGTGGTAAATGCATGTGTTACATCTTTGTCTGCAGTTCTCAATTCTGTGACTTGTCTATTCAGTTCTCCCCTTCAGGTCTCCTTCCAGTTCTTAGGTTATCACAATGGCAACTACATAGGAAGTTTTTGGGCAGGATTTATCTTTCAAAATGGGAACAAATCATGAAATTTTAACTTGCTTGGTATTATCCAAACTTCAGGAATAGTCCCATTGACTTCAGCGGGACACCACATGCAGCGTGCTTCTCGGCAATAGAAAATTACATGTAAATATATATTTAGAAAAGCCTTCAAAGCCCTTTTGGATACAACTGATGGATCAAACCTATGAACAACTATTCTTCATCCTATGACATCCACAGTCTCTCCTCTTCTAATTAGTCATTAGCTAAAATATAAACGTATGTTATTCTGATTAAGAGAAGAAATTTGGCAATATCTATCATAAAGAAAAAGTCTGAGGTCTATTTTCCCAGCTCAGGATAAATCAAACAACAGCCAAAGTCCTTGTTTGGATTTTCAAACTTGCTGAAAAAGTTAAGGCCAAAAAAAAAAAAAAAAAAAAAGTTGTTTTTCATGACTGTATCTTGTGTGGTTGTTGAGGCTTTAACTCTTCCAGTGGATTGCTTGCTCACTGTTTCAGTGTGGAGTAGCAATATTTAGGTAGTTATGAATTATGAAAGAGAGGCAAGCACATTCAAACATTCCCTTAAGCAACCAATCCTTTCCCTTCTGCTAAAGAATTGGCCATAGTTTGCTTCTGGCTGCATGGTTTTATGCATTGAATCTGCGTGGTAGACTTTGGCATGTTTCTAAATGTGCTTAGCAGCAGCTTCTGTCACAGTGCATCACGAAGCCATCCAGCAGATTAACAAACCTTGGAGGGCATGACATGAAACAAGTGAAGAGCTATTCAGCATTCATTTGGCCCAATCTGGAAAACTGCTTTATGCTTGTATCCTGGTAAAATAATTGTGTTGGGGCATGACTGTGGCAATGCAGGTCTCATTGACTAAAGCTGGGATTCAGGAAACTCTAAACTGATGGGGTTTATTGTGTGTGGTGTCCCACTAAGAAGAGATCAAGGTAAAACTGACTGCAAGTTAATACTTGTAAGTGTCAAAAAAAAAAAAAAAAAAAAAAAAAAAAAAAAAAAGCCAATTGGAATAGAAGGAGTGTGCTGTAATTAAGGAACACAACAGGACTGTAAATTCAGAGAAGCTCCAGGGAGAGGGAAAAGTTGTTTTTGCCACATTTCTATCTTGTAACTTAAAGGCTAAGCCTGGTGGAAACCTGAGCCATATTTAGTGCAAAACCAGAAGCTGCTCCTCTGCTGGACAAAGTACCGAGAACTGGGTGAAAAAATAAGGGGGCTTAAAAGACTCAAGTGAGAAAGAGGAGAATCTGTCTTGAGCAAAAAGAGCAGAGAAGATACCTCGTAATCTCGGCAGAGAGCTCTGCAGGACAATGCAGTAGGCGTTAGCTGTTATTTCCTCAGGCATGCAGTGATACCGCTATCTACAACACCCATGTGTTTTCCTTTTCAGTAACACTGCAGGAGATGAATGCAGAATCTGATTTATACTTCCTTGGCTTTGGCAAATGCATGCTAAAAATCCTGTAACCATGCCATGAATTAATCTGATGACCCCAAAACCTGATGAGACACAGTTGGAAAAATGGCTGTCCTTAGAGATTTGAGCCCTGCTTGAGTGGAAAGGGTGGAGCAAGGGGCTGGTCATCACTACTTGGAACAGTACCATGAGGCTCCAAAATTTAAATAAACTGGCTCAGAGTCACTCTGGTTGTCCCCAAAAAGCGAACATCTCTGGAAAGCAAGCATTTTGAAATGGGAAGTTGGAAGAAAAGGCGATTTCGGGTGGTGTAAGGGGTGCCTGGGCTGTTACCAAATCAGCATCACTTTCAGATCCCAACAGAGCTTAGAACAGCTTGTTGTGCTTCAGGTGCCGAGCAAAACAGTTCTGCTACATCAGCTCCAGCACTTAGATTGCAGCCATGAGAATGGCCATAGAGCTGAGACCGCCATCCCTGTGTATCGACTGCCATCACATTGCTGCACAAAGCATTGTATTGGCAGCACCCAGGTCTCCAGGAGCCTTCTGGGGAGTGGTTGGCGCTGTCAAAGTTGCTCTGCTCAGTATCTTTCTTAAGCCAAAACCTTTCATGTTAATCTCTTCTTGTTTTTCTTCCCTGGATTCTCAGGCTCCATGCCATTTTCTCTCCTCAGCCCACACAAATAAATCTCTTTCCAGAAAAGTTTTTAGTTTCATTAAGATTGATTTCAGTCAGTGTTTGCTGTGGAAATCTGTAAGAAGAGCTTCAGAAGTCAGCAAGAACAGCTTCCTGTGCCAAGACTAAAACTTAAAACTGAAGACATAATATTTTACTCCTCTCTGTGCACTCTCCGTTTTCTTCAGCTCATGGAAGGCAGATCTTCTGAGTCACAGGCTGTATCACTGTGTTTAACAGCACATATATGGGTTTTTCATCTCCTTATTCATCTGCTTTTTAAGCTCATTTGTTGTGGTGTTTGTTTGTTTGTTTTAAGATGAGGAATAGCTAGAATAAGATCTTTGGTCCAGCCGGGGTTGTGCAGCAGCCTGCACTGTTTTGGTCCATTGACACTTCTCTTCACATACCTCTCTTCAGTGTTTTTCTGGACAGACCCGAGCACCACATTGATCTCAAAACTGCAGTAACTCCAGAATTATAAATGGTTCACTCAGAAACCACCACTGCGTTTCATTGTTTGGTGTGCTTTTGTTCTGCAAAATACTTTGTTTAATAACACAACTTAAGCTGTCTTCAACCTTCAGTCATTTTCTTTGAGATGCTTCTGTAGCTCTTTGCTGTTGCACTTACTTTTACTCCCCAGAGCTATCTAAAACCATTAGCAAGCTAACAAGTGATTTCCTTTTTTTCCTGACTACTGGAGAATAGTTTGTACAAGTCCTATCACAAATCCGCTTTGAATTTCCCTGGCACCTTTTTTGACACGTTTCTCTTCCCCTTATATTTGTTCCTTCAGTTACTGATCTACCAAAAGTCTTTTTTAAACCTTGTGGAAGCTTGCTTAAGCAAAGGATTTTGTCAGAGGCTTTTTAAAAATCCAGAAACACCGCATCAACCAGATCCACACTTCTCCAAATAACCACTGATTTCTCAGAAGCGTTCAAGTAGATCTGAAACGTGAATTCTGGCTAAAAAAAATACAGATATGAATTCATTTTATCGAAACAAAACCAAGTATTTCTACTAGGTTGGATGCGGAAGGCAGCATCTAGACAGTGTGAAAATGGATGGAAATTGAGGTCTGGCAACAGCGACCTTTCTAGCAATGCAGCAAAACCATTTAGTTACGACAAAAGAAAGAGAACAAAAACCCCAAATTGAGATGTCTGTTTTGTTACCTTTGGCAAACACGAGGCCTTCCCTGTAGCATATAGACTGCATGAGTTGTGCTTCTGGAGCTTCAGCACACCTAGAAGCAAAAGAATCTTCCCCCTAACAGATGGGGATTTTTGCCAAATTTACTCCAAGCTGTTTTTGAAACACACTCCCCTCATTTGGTTGGAATTGGCCTGCAGATTAAGTGCTTCAAATCCAAAAAACAAAGTTATCATCGATACAGCAAGACTTGATTGAAATATCTGATGACAAATGCTTCGCTAACACATTTCAAGGTTCTGAAATACTAATTAGGCCTTCTTTTTTGCTGCTTTTTGAGAAGAAATAGTGGGCTAACGCAGTTAATGAGAATTAATCAAATAGTTTCACAGTGCTGCAAAATGTAATAGCTGTCAACCCACCTCCATTATACACTGTTCCTTTACCAACCCACACTTTCGTGCTTTCTTTGATCTTTTCCAGAGCCCCAAATCCTCCACAGAGTCTGACATCATTGTTCTAATGGCTGTGGGAAGGGTAATGTTTAAACTTCCCTTTATTCAGTGGGAAGAAATAACTAACTGCTTTAAATGACCACATTTCCCCCTCCACGAGTTGTGCAAGAGGAGAAAATGTTACAACCATTGGCAGCGTATTGGTCACTGTTTCACACAAATGTTAAGGTGCTTCCTTATGTGTGGATAGTTCTTAAATGGGATGAGACTGATCTCCTGATTTGCTATTGAGCCATAAGACTAAGACAGCTAATGTTCTCTTTTCAAACAGTAAGAGGAAAGCCTGGGCTCACCCCTTCTCCCAGTCCCAGTCAATTCTCTCTACCTTTCTGAGCCCCCTGATGTCCGGTACAGCTTCAAGAAGCACGAAGTTTTAAATTAAATAATTCAAGAAGTAGAGAGATCACATAGACAATGCCGAAAGAACAGCTTGCAAAGTTGGAGAACTTTAATGATCCACTCATGCACAACGTTCTTCCAGAATGATGTTGCTTTTGTGCTTTCGTTCGTTTAGGATCCTATCTAATTTGCATAAAGCTCCTAGGTCTCGGATTCATAAAACTAAAATATGATGGTTAAGTTGTTCCTTGGTTCATACATTGCTTCTAAATTCAAGTTATACTTAGCTTCCGAACTGAAATGATATCCAGCGACATTAAATGTTGGCGGGCATTACAGTAGGTGAGTGAGTGTTTAGATTTGACCATGGAGCCAAGGATAATTTGATCCACTATTTCAGTGGGGGACTACCAGACCTAATCCCAAATTTCAACCTCTGACTCCTACACTTGAGAGTTCAGTAGCATACTGTAGATAGAGAGAGTCTTTGCTACAGGATTCACCAGTTCGTACTCTCATGTCTTATTTACTAACATCTTGTTATTTAAGCAGATTTCAAAATGATGATGTGTGACTTCACAGCCAGTTGCATCCTACTGAGCGTTCATTTCTGCCGTGCTTTTCAGTTCTCCGTTAGGTTTTCAGACCAAGATTTTAACAACTATCAACTACAACCAATTTACCCGAGGTTTCTTCTGTTTTCTGCAGCAGTGGAAACACTGTGTAAAGCTTAACTGAGACTGAGAAATCGGAACTTTTTGCTGGTAGAGGCTGAGTAGTTTGTCATCCTAATCCTTTATGTGAAGGAGCATTAAGCAAAGTAAGGAATTGGCAAGCAGCAGTGAAAACATACTGAAAGCTGCACCAAAGTTCAACAACAGCCACACGTCGGTGTGCAGTTGGCACTGCATGGGCTGAACCCAGGACATGGGCAGAGTGCAGTGCAGTGCTGAGTCAAGCTATGGCAAATAATGTTATGCCTTTTAATACCCTGGATAAACACAGACTTGGAAACAGTGAAAAGTATGCAGCTGTGCTTTCTGTTTTGATGAAGGAATTTGAGAACAGCTTTCAAGATTGCTGAAAAAAATCATCCTTTTTTTTTTTTTTGTATATTTGTGACTCCTCCATTTTCAAGTGATATAAATACATTTCCTGCAAATTTTCAAATAGAATAAATTGAATTGCAATCAGAGATTCAACTGAAAAATGAATAAATATCTCTTTAATAGACTTTCATAATCTGTCTAACCCGGTGAAAAGTATCCTTCGCTTCACAATCACACCTCATTCATGTCATGGCTTTCTGGCAGCACGTGCATTTGTAAACAACTGCTGTCAAGGATGAAGCACATGGAGAGCAAAACGTCATCAAAAAT
>JAOWBP010001760.1:575892-593364 GCA_028571105.1 Tragopan temminckii | reverse complement strand
GCCTTGAATGCCTCCAGGGATGGGGCATCCACAGCCTCCTTGGGCAACCTGTTCCAGTGCCTCACCACCCTTTGTGTAAAAAAACTTCCTCCCCATATCTAACCTAAACCTCCTCTGTCTCAGTTTAAAACCATTCCCCCTTGTCCTGTCACTGTCCACCCTGTTATTTACTATATATAGCCAATTTAATATAATAATGAATAAGAAAGCAAGCAGCAGAAAGTTTCTAATAGCTTTTTTTGTTTTTCTTTTTAAAGGAAAGGAGAACTAAAAATGAGTCAAACATATTTCAGATGTGCTATGTTACTTGGGATTTTTACCTCAATAGGCTGAGGATCGTTAAGATGGGCACTGAGGTCCATTAAGAGCTGTGGCATCCAGGTGGGTACGTCATAGGGACTTGACAAAATACACGCGCTCAGTCCCAGCACACCAGCATGGCGTTTCACCAAGTCTGCAATCACAGAACGCTCATTTATTTACATTTCTATTATCCAAGGCATCGCTCAGGAATCTAAGCTATTTTAGGTTATTTGCATAAAGAATGTAAGTATCTATAGAGCTCACGAGTAATATATAGTGCATCTCCACTGTTCCCTATTCCCGTGTTAAGAGAACGTTCTCTCCAGCAACAGAACTACTTGATGGGCTGGAAACCCAGTCCTTCTGAGTTAACAGAATGTGACCAGAGACACTGAACACTTGGCCAGAAAGCGAAGTCCCTAATAAGAAAGGGAACTTCAGTTGGGTGAGGTATGAAATTACGTTGTAGCAGCTATGGAATTTTCTTTACTGAGGAAACAGCTACCCCTCATCACTGTAACTATAAAGTGCATACATGGGCAATGAAGCAATCTCAAGTCTCAATTCTGGGAGAAGTAGTAAGTTAATTTAACCTAAGAATACACAGTGTTTTGGGTTTTTTTTTTTGTAGCAGTAGTATTCTTATTTATAATGTAAATCAAACTCCCAAAGCACCTCAAAAGGTTTAGGACTGCACCATACTACCCATAGAAATGGTAGAACCAGGTATAGAAGGAACAAGTGATTGCTTATTACGGGTTACAGATGCTTAGAAATGAGAAATATTTGCATGGACAACCAGCTTATGTTTCTCTAGGTCTATGTTTAATCTCTAAATACTTAACCATAGGATAAATCCAATTCCATCTGGAGTGCTTGCAGAATAAACACTTAAGGGTAGCATGAGTTATTTGTTTATTCTTAACCTGCTCCCAAAATGCACAGTTTTAGTCTCTGAAGCCATTTTCTTACCACCAGAAGGAATTGTATCCACAACGGAACCCAGGTCTCGCTTCCGTTTTTTTGGTAACCTCATCTTGCACAGCTGTTCAAAGTGGGTCTGCATGGGACCATCCATAGTGAGAAAATTGCACTGTAAGAGACCACTTAGTGTGGTAGCAGCCATTTCTCTCACCTACAACCAGAGACAGTACATACCACAATTACTAAGCAAACGTGCACAGCAAGAAACAAGCATTTATTACTACCACACTTTCAAGCACGTCCAGGTAGGCCAAGTTACCAGTCTTTGACCAGAGAAAGTCTTAACATTTCTATCCTGTTGTCTCATAGATCATACTACTATTTAGCTACAAAGCTCTTTAGAAAATTAACGAACATAACTCTACTGCAATACAGAACTGCCTTTACATCTGTCAGAGCATGAGCTACTACTTGAGCAAATAATGTAATTTAACTTCATTGTCAAGAAATAGCCATCGCAGGCTAGGTTAACCTTAGGTAGTCTGAAAATACTTTGAATGAAAACGAGATGAGCCATCCCAAATAACATGCTATACAAATTTTTTTTAATAGTCTTTGCATCAATGTTAGTTTTACCAAGTGGAAAAAAAACAACCAGAAAGGTGTATTTTATTCAAAAGCATTCTTCCACCCCTCAAATGTATGTGGAGACATCAGAACTGACAAAAGCAGGAGAGTTTTTTCAACAGAAGGCACAAAGTATATTTACAGAACGTCATGGGTGGAACAGAGTCAGCTTGAATAATGTAAGAATTCTTTGAGAATTTACAGGCACTAGGCTAATAACCACCAACAACTAAACTTCAGTGGTTCACAGTCGACAATTCAGTTTTAATGCTCCAGCATTGCTTACTGGGTACCAGTTCTTTTGTTTTTTGTTTTATAAAAATGGAATCACTGCTTGGACAAATATTCCTCTATCACTGAGGCCCAAAGGAACACAACCTAATGCAATTTTAACCTGCTGGCCAATTGATTTAAAACACAGATCTGCTTTTTAACTCCCTCTACACTGCTATTGGATTACAAGTACAGACAACTCAATCACCCGCTTTCAAGCTACCAGTAATTACCAATTCACCTCATTTACTCAAATCTGACCAAAGCATAACATACTTCAACTAGAAGACCATTGGATTCCCTCAAACTCACTTCCACTTTAAATGACTGCAGGCTGACAAAATCCTTCTAACATTTAGCAAACATTGAAAACTCAATCGACTTGCTGAAATACTGATAGCTGTTGCCTGATTTACTGCTAAGTACATACTGTTACAAGTAACTGTAAACAGAACATTTGTCTATCTGAAGTACAAACATCTACCAATGCTCTGAATCCAGTGCAGCAGATTATAATAAATTACATCCTTGAACACAATGTTCTGAACCTCCACAAAGCAGTAAGTATAGCTGCAAGTGCTACAATAATTAAACACAGTAAGTTAACAATAAGCTCTTGAGACTTCATGCCATTTAAATTTCTACGACATATTATTCAACCATGATTTCTTTTGTTAACAGCATACAGAAATACGAACTGAAAGTCTGCCAGTATTGTTTAACAGCAATTTGTGAGTCTCTTAAGAACTAGGCTATTAAATGAAACATGAAGTGCTAATGCAAGACCCAAAATAGGCAGAAGCTTGGCTGTAAAGTGAGCAAGCTCTCAAGTGAGCCGTATTCATTTACACCATTATTTGCTGTATTAGAACCATTTTCATTCCTAAACTAATAATCTACATAAAATGAATGCTTTGTTGCAAGAAGCACCTAGAAGCAAAGCTTTAAAAATCGTATTAAAAAACTAATCATGCATCACATCATCCAAATAACTTACAGACCATCATAGTGGCATGATGGTCCACTGAATGGAAAAGCTATGTAGGAGTAGCAGAATATTTTTTGGTAGTTGCTCAGAACTGACCGACCAAGATCTACAAAATCATGACAATATCAGAACAAAAGGTAACAGAAGCAAGACAAACACCACTCAACAGCACAAGCAAAACTTAAGTGCAGTACGTGCAGAAGACAACTTACACATGGAAACATTCCAGTTACTGTAATACTGCAGTGTCATAAGAAAGGTGCTCATCGAGCCATATGCATTCTATGTATTCATACATTGACTTATAAAAATAGAAACAAATTGAACACCTATCCACATAGATTCCTAGAGTAAATTCAAAACTGTAGAAAAGATGCTTCCATATGAACTTGGTTATCCCTTGAAACATAACCTCAAGTTGAATACAGCCACTTTCACTTCTCCTTTACTTCTGAGTAAATAGAACTGCAAATCATTCCTCCTGCTCTGATATGATGATTATATTATGGTGATGTGAAAATTAGACACGATATTTAGCAGTGATTATACTTCTATACACAGAGACACGATTTTTCTGGAGTGTATATTCTTTCTCCTTGGCCAGCTAAAAGATCACATCAGGTTCTTTTTTTGTATTTGGGTCGGGTTTTTTTTGTTTGTTTTGTTTGTTTTGTGTTTTTTTTTTTTTTTTTCCAGTCACAGTACTTCAACCAGGTTCATGATTCACCTCTCACTTTAAGAAGACAGCTTTCCCACAATACACCATCCTTTGATCCAGGAAACCCACGTTTGCAGCTGGATGCATGGAACCTGCATTCAAGTAGTCACACTGCTATGTGACATCCCCTGTGGTTCCTGCCATTCGCCGAAGTCTTCTGCAGCCACCTTTACTGACAAAAACCAGGGTAAAGATACCCAACACCAGCTAAAGCTAGGGGTTCTACTGAAATGATACTCACGTTCAAAACCCAGCATCAGAGAATTCTCAATAAACATAGAAATTACTTTGCAAAATACTTCATCTTGTCAATTATTGTCAAAAAAGAACAAGATTCTTTTTTTTCAGAGAAACATTCAAGCTTCCATAATAGCAATGTGATTATAAGTGGTTATGAACATAGGTTTGATTTGCACCTCTGTAGCACGGAGGAATAATTTTGTACATTTAAAACAGCTGAAGTGCATTAAAGTGAATAAAAGGTATTTTTCAAAAGCAAGCTTCACATCTCAGGTGTAACTGCTGCTTTTAATGTAACTTCAGGAAGAACTACAGCAGGACTTTTGTTTTGGCAGAAGGGTATCATACTTCACTTTTCTTTTCTAGAAAGAAGAAAGCACCCAAGCAATCCAAAGATGGATTTCCTTGATGTTTGCTAACAATGCAAACAAAACAAAATGACAGTGGAAACGATGCTGCAGGGCAAGTTGAACAGATGGAAGGCTAACAATAAAGGCTCTTCACTGAGCTTGAACACAACCAAACATTCTTAAAGTAATTTCATTTAATACGAGCCTTCATTTCTGTGCATTTGTCGTACAGAATAAAATATTTCCGTGATTCCTCTGCAGCTTTTGGAAGTCAGACAAACAAGATGATGAATCACACCAAGACAGCCTTTCCCTCCCACCCCCCATTTTTATCTTTTATCTTTCTGATCCTGATAGCACTTCTCAGAGCATGCTGTACTCCTGGAACACTCCAGGACCTTCAATAGTACACACATACCAGAGCCAAGACTTTGGATGTTATCTCCTCCTGTCTGTATACAATGAAACATGACCAGCTCAAGAAACTAAGAAAAAACTCCTAGGAGTGACAAGTATGATTCTATGTAAGGTTGCAAACAATTACCTTTTTGAATAATATAAGATCAGTAACAGCATATGTTAGATTGCTTTGTTACACAAGCAACTTTTCCAAAACTAAGGAAAATTCACTAATTGCAAGTAAAGAAGTAATTCTTTAGTCAGTGGGATGTAAAATGAACGTTTGTCATTAATTAGCTAATACAATTAAATAGAAAACAGATCTGCAGAGTAATAAATAGTGGTTTTACAGAATTTTCAAACAGGAAGGTATTTCACCTTGTTGAAAATTAAGTTCCTACCAACACCCATGCTAGTAGTTATAGAGGATGAGAGTATCACTGTTTCAGTGTACTCAAAACTGAAAGTAATATTCAATTCCTTTTAAAAAGTATGAACAACTGAAATTTTAATCATTTTAAACAGCTGTTTTTCTGAAACAGAAAATTAAAGAAAAACAGAGCATGACAGAAATTCTATAAAGCTGCATATATTTTCAGTGCTAAGCTAGAAATACCTTCTGTACTAACTTACACTGCAAGTTTTGGTTCATAAAACTCGACCAAGTGAAGAAACCAGTCACGTGAAGGCTAAACAGCTGAGCAGAGATGTGACTTACTTCAAGTTGCTCATCTTCCAGGAGTTTTATAACCAGCCACCTAATGTCATTGACTGCTTCTTCATTGTTGAGAAAGATGAAGAGATTGTAGAACACCATGGTCTGGAGGTAGGTTAATATGGTATACCTAGCATGCCAAGAATTGCTTCTTGCTGTCTACAAGGAAAAATAAATAATATTACAAAACAAGAATATGAAGAAAAGTCAATATCATATAAAAAGCTAAAAATATTAAAAACCATTCGGGGAAAGTTGCAAATAAAGTAACTTTTCTTTTTCAGATAATCTGTTTTTCCACGCTTAATTCCCAAATCATACAATTGTTTAAACAACAATTTATAACAATAAACAAGCAAAACACAACAAAAAAAGCCACCATGAAATGCATCAGATAACATGAAGCTTTGAGTTATTTTGATCAGACTCACTTGTTTTAGCACCTGAAGTACCAAAGGCACTTGCTGAGGATACAGCAAACCCTGAGACATTAATGATAAACACATCTTTGCATCTCTTTTGAGTTCATCGTAGCTATTGTCATTTTCCACTGGTGCAATCTGTAGAACAAGATCAAAGGGGAGGGAGGGAAAAGCTAACATTGGTAACTAAGCACTAACAACAAAATCCTGAAAAAAAAGTAAAAAAGTTTAATCTCATAAGAGAACAGTAAACTAGGAAAAAATCTGATCTATATTCTCAACAATAATCTCTTGGGAGTAAAACTGACAACTTTGTTCATCTCAGAAAAAGCGCACCTGGTAGAGTTAAGCATTTCTATTGCACCACATATTACTGATCTAAACCGTCAGGCTAGCCCGAAGTTCTTGATGATTAAGTGGGTGTTTTTTAAGGCTTTAGTTCCCCACAGCAATTCTTCTGGTGTGAAATCCAGTTTATGTATTATTTTAGATGTAGGTCAAGAATTGAAAGCTTTATTGTTATTTCAAGTACATTTTTGCATAAATAAGCCTCTTTTTGCGGTAATTTATATCACTGCTGGATAATTGGCTGATGCTTATTTAAAGCAAAATATGCTTTTGAGCATGCAAATATGCATTATTTCACAGACGTGGCACTAAATTACACAACTTCATTAAATAATACAAGGATTAGAGGTGCTACCACCTAGAAAGATCTGTTCAATCATGGAACAAAAGAAGAAACTTAGGAGATTAATGGTTAGGACAGAAATAACATGCACTCATTCATTCACACACACTTTTTCACCTGCAAGTAATAAATATAGGGGACATTCATCTTTAAGTCATTACTTTGAGAAAGCCACTTAGTAGACTAGATTTACCAGCTGTAAGTGTACATTAGCATAAGAAAACATTTGGGCCTCATCAGTATGCATGTTTTCTGATGCCATTATTAGTTTTCTTTTTAAGTAAGAATGCCCTTATAACTTTGGTTTATATATAGCATCACTTTTTCAATCAAACATGACTAATACACAGCAGTAATTAAAGCAGATACCTTGAAAAATAAGGGTAAAAGCTGGAGTTGCTCTGTGACAGCTGTAGAGAAGGACCGTCCTGCACTTGCCATCAACCACTTCAGAACTGTTTTTAAAAAGAGAAATCATCACTGAACAAGATAAATAATAATAATAATCTGACAATAAACGATACACCAAGTTCTTTGCTAGAGTAGCACAGGAGATTGTTGTATATTACACTGAATCTGTGCCAGCAGTTAGGTTTGACCCTCTAAAGTTGACTTTTGAACCTCAGACCTGAAATAGTTACTGCCTTGTTACAGTACAGATCTGTGAACTGAAATTCTGTATTGCAGCTATATGACCCGCAATCCTCAATCATCGTGTCCTAGTATACATCCATTTGTTAACCTCATTAAGTAACTCACTCGTTTTCAAGAGTTTAATGCCCTGAGTTCGCTCGTCTTGCTCTCCAACGCCATTCTCCTCCATAACGTGATTCTGAATTTCTTCATCTGCTTCCATGAGGGGTTTAAGATTTTCAAGTATTCGAGTAGTAAATTCATGGACACGAGGAGACTTAGTTGCAGCAGTATTTGGCAAGGAAACATCTATCATGAATATGTAGGTCAAAACACTAAGAAAGGCAAAGAAACAACATATAGTTAGCATGACTGTGGTTCAAAGAACATAGCTAGAACCGATCTTATATACATTTGCTAAACTAATAAGTACCGAACATCAAAAGCACATTTCCTCCCATCCTATTTAAAAACAAATGTTCTCCAAATACCCTCTTTGCAGATAATTGAAACAAGCAGGGCTAAACAGTCACTGAACTACAACTCCTCCTTCCCCTAAACAGATCTGCAAGTACTTCTTAAGCCACTAGTACACTCTTTAAAGAACTTCCTGTGTAATTATGTCTTACTAGGACTTGGGTAAAGTTAACTTGTTCCTAAGAGCTTTAGAAATCTCATACATAAAAATAACAGGCCATATACGTGAAGTAAAAATGGAAAATTTATCTTAGGTTTCTGAAGCAAGTTTGTTAGCGATAACATAATTTTCATCTAGCAGAATGCACGCACACAAAGATAACAGTCACCACTTCAGTGTAGCTATTAAGATGCTCAGTTACCAAAATATTATGAACAGAAAAAAAAAATTGAACTGCAGAAGAGAACACTGACCTTCCTATTCTCTCTCGGACGTTTTTGTAAACCTGGGTGAGTTTAGGTTCCAAGTACTTTAACAGTCTGTGCAGCAGCTCAGGTACTCTCCATTCCTGCTGTGCAAGGCCACCTTGTAGCACATAAAGTCGGCTAGAAATCAAAACAGGACATTTACAGTCATACCAAACTGTTTCTCCCTTCTCTAGCCACCCCAAAATCTTGTTTTCAGTGTTGAGTGTGTCAAAGCACAGAAGTGCCTTTGTGTGGGCTGTGTGCATAGATGGGTTAACATCACAGAATGGAAGAATAGTGCTGCTGTTATGCCAGTTCCAAAACTTCACATTCTATTAACTAGATTTAAGGGCATGAAACTTGATGAATAAACTGCCATTGTGTTGGGAAAGCTAACCAAAAAGGAACAGTTTTGCTTCTACGAGCCAGCTGCCACAATACATTCTCAATATATTTCCTTTATTCAGCCACAAACAGTTACAATTAATTTTACCATGCATCGACAAATGATCCTCCTTCACCGCTCAATGGAGATTCCAACAGCAATTCAAATAACCAGTGCAGTTTCCTAGGATCTCTGCTCTCCTGAAAATAAGCAGGTATCAGAAATACGAAGCACATTAGGGGTTTTTATTGCATAAATATTGCATAAACAAGTTAACTTTTGACAAAGATTTTATTTGCACAGCTTGGGCTTATTTTTTAAGAAAGTGCAAGGCTAAATACTTTTTCCACAACAAAATCCAGTATGAAGAAAGTACAGTGAAACTACACACAAAAATAAGTTTATAACTGCTTGGTAAACCAAGTTATATAGAACAGAAGAAATATTAGTGTTTTTTTTCCTACATACATGAATAATCACATTTGACACAGGAATTTTGGTAATAAGCTGTCAGCATTTTGGGTGACAAGCTGTGCTGAACTCCGCTGAGCGATTTCAGAGTTTCTGACATTTGTGACCTACCATTCACTCTCCTCCTCAGACCACAGTGCACAAAAATGTTACTTTGTTAGAAGATAACTGGCGAGTAATTTTTCACATCTGCACGCTTCTGAAGCAAGAATATGTCATTTGAACAATACTGCTCAGTGATAAACACAATAAGAGCACACTTCTATGTCACCCATTATACTCATACAGCTCTTCTGAAGAGGTAGAAAATGAAGGCTTTATTTCCTTTCTGAAACGTTACATTTAGCTAACTGCAATGAGCAGAAGAAAATTATCTAAGCAGCTCTAAGATTTTCAATGGATGTTACTTTCATATTATATTTACAGCTCTTAGTTGTAGCTGATAAAATATATCCATGCACCACTATTATGAAACTCTTATTTACACGTCTGTAAAATCTGATCATCCTGATGTAACTTTACAAAACTAAAGATGGACTACTTACACATGAGGTTGCTATGCATGTGCCCCAGTCGTTGTATGTTTCCACTGTAATGTTGGATAAAGCTGTTCGAAGCAATGGACAGAGAAGCTTCCAAAGTTTTTCCACCTGCTCAGCAAGAAGGCAAACCACAAGATTTGTCTAATTAATGGCTGCTTAACTTGTGTGAACCCAATTCCTTCCATCTTCTCAAAACACGGGAAAAGATTCTTTCTAGGAGTTGCTATTCTACAACATCTATAAAAGGGAATAAGCATCAGAGCTAAGTTTTCAGGAATATATATTTTTTTTGCAAGGTGTTTTGAAATACTGCAGGTTATGCGAGCACCACATTCACAGTGACTTAAACACAATCAGACTGCACACACTATTTAAATATCAGGCTATGCACACTTTGCTTTTGGTAGGAGGGCAGTTTCATACACCTAAAGCACTCCCTCCTCATTTATTTATGTATTTTCAAATGAAAACACTAATTCTCTCAGAATCACTTCTTAGCATAGAAATACCAGACATCAAAGTGCAGCTAAGTAAAAATGTACAGGTCTGAGTTGAACATAAGCAGCACTTATTCCAACTGGAAAATTACAGAAGATGTCAGCTTTGCTAAGACTTTAAAAGCTAACTTTTTTTTTGTTTGTTTTACACTGTAGCATTTTGTTATCACCTACCATTATATAGGCTCCTAACCAAGCTAGGAACTGCAGTGGACCATTACATATAACTTCTTCCAGCCCTTTCTTGGACTTCAATGACACATCAACAGCCCTCAATTTCATAGGTTGAATGCATTTAATAATTCAAGCTTATCCCTTAGCTTTCAAGAGCCACTCAAAAATACTACTTCAGCACCTTCTCAAATGTCCAGTGTTTAGAACCTCTTATCAAGCCAGCTATAATTTCAGCAACACATCTCTGGGTGCTTTCATGGGAGTCTGACACAAGGCGTTCCAAATGGGGCTGCAGAACTGGCAGAAAGGCATCATCAAAGTTTCTAAAAAGGCCCTGCAAAAGACAATGTGAAAGTGCTTTCACTAATTATTCAGTCTAAACTATTGTCTTTGTAAGAACATACGATAATGAAGAACTTCAGATTTGAATATACAGAAAATGAAATTACAATGCTTGTATAACATAATTACATACTGCATCCTACAGACTCCCAAATTACTCTTTCCGTAAGTAGTTCAAAAGAAAGGGTTAATGGAATTAAGCACAGCAACATACATATTTCCCAACAGTAAGACACAAGATGCGTGTGACTTTTTCCACACTGGGATAATTATCTGCCAAAAGGAATTCAATTTAATTATGGAACTCCAGTTACCTTGAAGAGGCAAAATCTGCGAGGATTAAATTTGTCTTTTCCTTTTCTGTCTTCTAAAGACAGAAATTTTATTAACTGTTCAACAAACTTGGGATCAGAAAAATGATCATATATAATTTGTTCTGCCTGAAAAAGAAGAAAAAGAGGATTAGCTTTGCAGTGTTTCATCATCACAGTGATATCACAATCTTTTCAAGAGCCATTTCCATTTTATTTCTACTTCTGGCAGAAAACATGCCTGGATTATCCATTTCTCTCTTTAGTTTTAAAGAGAATATTATGTAATGTTTTTGGTGCCGCCTGATTTTTAACCCTATTGATGACTTCAGATCATCTTTCCTTTCACTTGCACAACCCTTACAAAGAAGTAATTCCCACTGTCATTAATTACCTTGTATCAAAATCTGATAAAGATCTGAAAGTTAACAATGACATTCTCATCAACACAGTTATACTACAATCACTGATAGAGAAAATGCAACGTATATAAAGTAATTTCTTATATGCTAACAGTTGGTATGAAAATTAAGTAGAAAAACGCTTTTAAAAATGCTTTATGAGAATCTAGGCTTCAGAACAAGTATCACTTATGGTTAACGACATGATTACAACCATGACACATCATTTGAGTTCAATCTCCATCTTTTCAATCAAGCAAAGTAAGTGTTTCCAGATGTTTTATGTAAGCATTTTCCAAATAAAATACTTAGGTTAAAACAGAGAATTTCATCTCCACAACTACGTAAAGCTGTGGACAATATTTAAAAAGAGTAGAAAGAAAGAAAGAGTAAAAAGGAGAAGTAGTATTAAGAAAATCCACACAAATGAAATTCACTAACATCTTTACCTCTGTCAATTCATCTCTTCTTCGTCCAAGCTTTGGCTGCTGCTCAACTGGAGCATAAACTGTCATAGTCCTGGACATAAAAGAAAAAAAGAAAAAAAAAGGTAATGTTTCAAAGTAAAAGTTACCATCATTTTCTGCGCTTGCTACATTAAAAATAGGATTTATTGACTTCAAGAAAGCAAAACTTGCAAGAAAATTTACAGCAAAAAACTAAGCCTATAATGACAATGGTACTGCTATATAGCAAGCAATCCAGAACTATTAGCGATAGACTGCTACTCATATTTAGAAATCACACTATTTTCAAATATCCATTTTTAATTTTAAACCACTGTATAATTTTGATGGCAGAAGTTTAATAGTAATAAATAGTACGTATAGTACTCACAAAACATAAGAACACCAGAAAAACGCAAAGGTGGTAAAAAGAAAAACTAAGTAAAGGATAAAGAATTTGTTCAATCAAAAAAAAAATCTAATACACATTACTTAAGTTCTGTGTTTTTTTCTGCTGAATTTCATCATCAGAGTTAATGCACACTGGTTAACAGTACTCACTGAGGCCAGGTGTAATACCCCCAGTGTGTCTTCTCCACAAAACAGCATGACTCCCACGCCTCCTTAGTCTTTGGTAAGCTCCGACTGTCATAGTGCAGCCACTGGTTATCCAGTCTGTCACCAGCCTGAATACTAGAAGGCTTAGGGTTTCCACCTAGTTCAAGAATAATTTAGGTTCTATCAAAATTGTTCACCAACAGTTCCAGTAAACGCTGCAACTTATTTAATCTAAGGTTGTGTCTTTGGTCAGAGTATTTTCCCCATCAAATCTGTACCAAGATTTGCTCTGTGAGATTAAAAGCAGTATCAATAGAAATAGTAGAAATTCCTTTATGAATTTAAATAAACATGCCATTTGAAATGCTGAGACAAAGAAGGTATACAAGTCGTTCTCACAAAGTACAAGGCTTTCTGAAAGGAGAACGACCATAACCATACCTCTGAAGTTTTAACTCACTAAAAGTAAGTGAATAGTTTAATATATACAAGTACACAATGATACACATAATATTTACAACACAAAGTATATTAATACATAATAACATAATACATACACAATGCTTCTAAAAAAGACAAAAAAATTTACTGTTTAGTATTACCTATTTTGTTTGAATGGGGCATTAACCAGAGAGAAATGAAAAGCTTAAGATTCCATGTTGAATTTAAACAGAAGAATCTAAAGAACCTGTTAAAATCTCATTTTTTATTTTAAATAACACTTACTTATTTCATATGGGCATATGGGCACTTTCTTGTGTGTTCTCTTGAGCTGCTTAAGAACACCAGCCACAGCTGAGATGGCCACCTAAAAGACAGAACCAGCTATGACCGCATCCAGTTCATACATTTACCACCAGAAGGCTGTTTCATCATCTCATCAGACATAGTTTAAGCCAGTTTCTCTGCCCTAAAAAGCCAGCGAACACTGCAGCTAACTTCACCACACTAGTGGTTGCAGTTTCAGTCATTCAGCAGACAAGAATCAAGTGCGGCATTTGTAGAGCACCAACATCTCCCCACTCTACAAGGAGGTGGCCATTACCTTCAAGTCTCACTGAGGAGACAAGCAGAATGAAAGGTGCAAGTACAGAACAGGTGAAATTGTTTCAAATAATAAGCTACAGATGCAAAAAAAAAACCACCCACATACACAAAAGGATCCTAAACTAAATAAATACAAATAGGCACGTTTCATGTTTTCACAGTTTACAGACTTCGCATCATTTAATGTGGCTCTAGCATCACCAAGACTCTTGGATTAGAAGCTTTTAAGTACATCAATGCCTAGAAGGTGAGTAGGGATGCATGCCTCAGTTTTTGTACTGCATCGCAGCAGAACAGCAAACATCTGTGCTAAAAGCCATTGAACTGCAAAACAAAGAGGTAGTTACATTGGTCTTACCTTACGAACTACAATTGCATCATGGTTGAGACACTGCACAAAAAATCTTATGGCACGGACAGGCAGTATCCTATCATCCCTCAGGAGCAGGGACAGAAAGCCAATACTGATGTGCTCAAACTTCCAGGGACTGAAAATCAAAGCAGACAGTACGTAGCAAAGTTTTGCATGCACTGCTCTTGCACAGAAATGATCACACAGGTTACGTACGTATAGAACATGACTTAATATCAGTCTGAATATGTGTCACTGCTACAGTCAGTGAGCTCCACTGACAGCTAGGGAAATCTTTAACAGCTCTGGGAACAAGTGCAACTAAAATTACACACAGTTGAAATGCCAGGATTAAAATGGCACCACTAATGTAGAATACTGACCTAAAAGGTCATTCTTTTAAAGGTTTTATTTTTATTTTTTAATATGATGCCACCAATTAAAATCTATTGGGAGATCAGTATTATGCAAACATTTTTTTCCCACAATAATAAACGGCAACAAAAATATATATCTTAATCAATGACAAAGCTGAACTCCAGGATGTAACTTATATTAATAAGTCTAAATCTCAATGAGAATAAATTCAAGACTCAGTCACTCATTTATCTGGGAGACAGTAATGCAACATTCCCCTACACAGGCTGTTATGTTTCAGTGTGGACAAACAGAACCCACATATAAATTCAAAAGGGCCTCCCAGTTCTTGCATGTGCTTTTACAAAACAACAACAAAACCAAATAAACAAACAACAACTTTCCAAGCTAGCCACAACCAACTTTATGCAAGATTTCTACTGACAAACTACTTTTGGACAACTACCTGAAGGGTGAAAAGTATTACTCAATTCTGGTCATTTTAACTGCACCGCTTGGATAGAATTGATATTTATTCTTGTATTCAACTCCAATCGACCATAAAGAAATAAAACATTTCATACACATGAAGGGAGACTTACAGATTTCTCTGCTCCACACAGTCTAACAGCATGTTGACCAAATTTTCATAGTTTCTAGGCACGTAGGAAGAAAAAAAAGAACAAAAAAACAATCATCAACCAGATGCTGTTAAAAGAATTACAGAAAAGTAGATTAAAAGTCCCTCACCAAAAGGCGAGTGAACACAATGCAGCAAACACAGCACCAATGGGCAGGACAGGGAAAGGAAGTAGGAAGGAATCCAAGTGTAGAGGAGAGAGGCTGCCACTCCAAGAGAGAAAATGCATCACGACAATTCTCGGACACTCCCAGTTTGTTTACTTGAGATTAGTTCAGCAATTTTGGATTATTAACGTACAGTTAGTATTAAACAGTACAAACCAGTGATGAGGGAGGTTTAACTTACCGCAGAGCCTCGGCATTCTTTTCTTTCTGCCGCTGAATCCCTAACTGTATTTCTTCTGAACGAAGTGGTGTGAAATCTAAACTGGGATGTTCTGATCTCTGCAGCATAACAGCTATCTCAATACATTTCTCTGGAACCTATTGATAGAAAAATGTACAGATTTCAATCTGAGGAGCAATTGCGAAACTTTTGTGTTTGTTTCCGCTTTGAAATAAGGAGGCTTGAGAATCATAGGAAGAATATATCGTTTCCTGTCTGCATAGATGAGTCCTTGAAGTAGTGAAGATAACTGTTCACACAGCAGAATTTTTTCTTGAAAGTACATATTTTATTTTAAAATTAAAGACAAACTTTAGAAACTATTTTTATAAATTAATATATTAAAATATTAAAGACTTTTATTAATTATCACTCATTGTTAAAAATAAACCATGCCATTTATCACATTGATCAGGAAAAAGGCAGATCTGCAAATCTGTACAGTGTGGCCACAACTACACATACTGACAAGGTTAATTTGACCACTCTGTTTTACCATTACATATATTTATACCTGATCAGCAAGAAGCATACTAATTAACACTGGAAGACTACTTCAACTTCCTTTTCGTAAGGAAGTTTAACAAAAAGTTACACTTTCCAGTAATAATGCTTCAGTTTAAAAGACACAGGTCTACCTTCCTCTGTAACAGAAATCAGAACAGAATCAACATCAGAATGCTAATTTAGATAATATAAATGAGTCTCAAACTTTTGTGTAATCAGATGCACTGAGAATCCAAGCAATCTGTCACTTACTGCAAAATCCAATCCAATTGTTTCATACTGCCTGTGGATTTTTTCTGCGAGGTCATCAAAAAGTCTGACTATGGATGGCTTTTCCAAGGACATCGCTTGGCTAAGCCCAGAAGAAACGATTGCTGGCCATGTCTGTGCAATGCAGTCCCAATCATGAAGATTTGCCAAACATACTCCACTGTGATTTCCAAGAAGACAATATAAGGCACCCTATAAAATTAAAGATACAATTTTTAATTAATGTAAAGTGCTGTTCATATAAGTTATCTACATGTGTTCACCCACTCAGAACAAAAATTAATCTTCACATTATCAAATCATTAATATACCATTGCACAGCCTCAGTGACAAAACACTGAATATTTTTTGAAATCATTTTTGTGCTAAAGAAATGTTCTAACGAAATTCCACGTCCTGACAATTAACTACTTCACAAAACGGAAATCTGTCTTTCGAATTACATTATAGAACAACTTACTAAATGATTAGGTATCACATCTGGTTTTTCTGGAAACATATTCACATTTGGCTGCACTAAAAAACGTCAGGGCTGCAGACTAACTATGAGGCTGCTGACCTGAAACTGCTCACCGAGCACGATGTGGATGTAACAGTTGTGTGAGAAGTTGACAAGAGTTGTGAAACCAAGAGTGGCTGGATTTCACAGGTGATTAAATTGGAGCTTCATGAGAAATTGCCTAATTTCACAGGTAATTGGGAAGGAAGTCTTGGGGAACCTTACTGTTGAGTAAAGTCTTAGGAGGAATAGTACCTAGCTCATCATGCCAGTAATACTGAACAGGCTAAGACTGGGTAGGTAGCAGTATCAGAAACGCCAAATTGTAGTACTGCAGCAAATGCTGTAATGTAGGAAGACTGGGATCAACTGGGATAAAGTAACTAAGTTTGGCTTCCTTATTACAGAGAAGATGTAGAAAGAGGTGCAAGAATGAAACAAGAAACTGGAAAAATGACAGTAAGCTAAGTAAGCTATATTGCTAAGTAATGTCACACGCTGTCTGACATTAAATATCAGGCAGGTGAAGTAGGATAAGATGCTAGATCTGTTGCTCTGATCATACAACAAGAATCCAAACTTGTCTCTGATTTCAGGAAGACTGAGGAGGTGCAGGGTAAGGAGGGAGCACAATGCCTCCTTGGCCAGAAAGAGAACACCTGGACAGACAGAGTGCTGCCAGTATCACTGCATCAGCACCATTTCCAGACAACATCAGAAATTACCTGCTTTTACTAAAATGTTTTTCGGTGATCAGTTTTTTGTCCAATTTGAGTTATCCATTTCTACTGTTAGAGCTGACTGAATTGCTCAGTGAGATTTACAGGTTCGGACTACAGCTTCCTCAACTTCCATTAAAAATAGCTGCTAACATTTGCTTTTGTAATACCTGAACACACAATGAAATGAGGAACAAACAAAATTTCTTCTGACAACACATTTAATCCAAATAATTGTTTATATTAGTTATGCTTAAGCTATGTGCCACAGAAGTGTAAGAGTCATGCTTGTAAAAAAAAAATCAATAATTCCCCTGTAAATACACTTTCAAAGACAGACATGAAACAAAGTTAATGAGACAGTACTTTGAATTGCTGTTGAGTGACATCTTGCCGATC
>JAOWBP010001760.1:554343-564491 GCA_028571105.1 Tragopan temminckii | reverse complement strand
AATACCATAATATGCTAAAGATATTTGTGAAGATAAATAAAATCTACTTACAGGTGAGCTACCCTTTCTCCTTTCAGAGGAGGCAGAATATTCCCAGAACCAATCAAGCAGTTATGCACTATGGCAAGACATTGCTGCACGTCATCTCTTAAAAAAAAAAAGAAAAACTGATTACTGTGACTGTCTTATTAAATACTTCAGAATATACAGAAGATAAACCATATGTTTTGTGATGTTTCATAAAAGAGTCTTTTTAAGCACTGCTTGATTTCTGTAATCAGATTCTATTATTTACCATCAACACTCCTGGAGTTTTTGAAGTCTGCAAGAGGAAACTTAAGGATAATGAGACACGCTAACTTCCAAACAGACAGTTTTACCCCAAACAATATTTTGCTTTGAAGTTAGTGTGTTTTGTTAGTAGTAGTTTGGAGGAATTTTGTGAGATATAAAATTTATGTAAGAATCAACAAAAATGCTACTTATTGAAATAGCACCATTTAAAGCACTATCAGTTTCATCTGGCATCCTCATTTATTCACACTCATTACATTCTTAGCTACTTAAAGCATTCTCTATTCCTGCAGCTATGCTATCTTGTATTCCAATTTAATTTGCAATTCAAGCACTTGGCTAAATAGTCCTGATCATCATCATTTATTTCTGTTAGATAGCATAACGAAGCCCTGACCAAATCAAAGCCCAATTCTGTTATAAACTAACTGCTTTACATACAAGGTGCCAAACAGAAACAGAAGAAAGCAAAACAAACAAAACAGCAACATATGCAAATGAGCTAAAGATCTATATGGGAAACATATACTTTCTTCCTTTAGCCTAAGTATAAATTATAATTGCAGTTTGGTGGCACTGATTTGTCAAGCATGTATTGCCTTTTTCAGGAATAAAGCAGTGCGGGACCTTAGTAAGACAGAAATACATTTAGGAGCCTGATACACCCTGCTACATTTAGGGCAGCACTGTACTGCATGAGATATGATGTCGTACCGTGAACATCTGATGAAGTATAAATATCTACATTTAGTTATATCAAGGCTAGGAGGATTTAATACAAGAAAAAGATTTCTTGAGAGGATTGTAAAAGCTTCAGCTATTTGATACTCATAAATGCTTCAGCACATAATAAACTCATGACTGCCTTGTGGTTAGGAAATATCCTTCAAAGCCATGGTTTCACACTAACAAAGTTTAACAAGATTGGCTAATAGTAATCTTGCCTCCACTCGCCTTTGTTCAAGTCACTGACACTCCATTACCTCCTCAGTTACCACACTGCTACTTTTTGCAGGATCACTCTATGCACTCAATCCTTTCAATTGTAGGAAAGGAAGCAATGAAAAGATTTGCAAGCCTAATTGGTTCTGCACCCCATTTCACACCTCAGGAAAGACAAATGGTTATACCAAAATAACAATGGAGAGTGCAGAGGAAAAACTTTCTTGCTGATTAAAATTTAAGAGAGTCATAATTTAGGGTATATATCAAAAACATCCACTCCTCTACAACAATAGAAAGTGTCCTCAGATTTTTTTTAAAAGTTTTTCTGTTCAAAATAATCTGTTACCATCTGTTATCAATTTCATGAAATGCACTTCCAACTTTACGCACTTTGAAAAGTTAAAAACCTTGGAAAGATACTTGGAATATCCTAAGACATCGTAACATTACAGCATTTTGCTCCTTAATGTCTGTAGTGCTAGTACAGCTGGCAGTAACCACTTGAAGACATGAGTGGATAAATGCATTTCCTCTGTATTATCCATTACCACTGACCTGGACATTTCTAGTTTTCCAGTTGCATAGTGCTCTAGTTTGGTGAGCTCAGGCTGAAGAAAAGTGTCCAACAAATAAAAAGCAAAGTTTATTTCCTCAGATGAAGGAACATGCCATTGGATGTCCAAGTTCCACAGGTCACCTGGTTTACCCCAGTCCTGTATTAAATAAAGACATCTAATTTTAAACAAACAATGATAAAAATATTAAAAAAAAAAAAAAAAAAAAAAAAAAGAAACCACTTAACATTACTGCAAAACACAAGAACTAGCTACTGTTATAAAACAGTTATTCAGAGAACTTCAGGAAAAAACAACATAGTAATCCCAAACCTAATATACTGTCTGCATACACCTGGAACATAACACATCTGCAAGGACTAAAAGGCAAAGGACTGTAAAGGTCTAACTGAAGTATAACTTTCTTCTTTCTTTGGCTAGATTCAAATTCAAAAACATTATTGCAAATTCCTAAAAAATACTGTATCTCCTTTTTTGGCAACAGTTTTGCAGTGATGTTCTTATACTCCTTTTTACATGTCCCCAACATTACTTGTTGTATCTGATGATAACATTTATGTGAAAAGGGATAAGAAAAGGCTATATAGCAGGTGAAAGATTAAGTCTGTTCCAGTGCAGTAATGCTTTCTCTGACTGGATATTTAAGTGAACAGCAAAATTCTCTTGCAACCTTAACACTGCATTTCAAGATAGCTAGGTCTCAACTGAATGCATCATATAATTACAAGATTAAGAAACATGAGCAGACAACTTTTGCTTTACCTTACTGTAGTCATGCAATCATTGTAAAACACACACATCATAAAACATGTCATGCTGTATAATTACTCAAAACAAATCAGTATTCATTTTTTGCTACCAATATGATTTTAAGAAACTTGATATTTGCTCTACACATTTAAAAGCTTAAAGCATCTTTCAATTACACTTTCCATTGCTTCTACCTATGTTCAGAAATCTCCAAATTAAAACAAATAATATTGTGTATGATTGTTTTTTAAAAAGAAAGTCAAATCCTCTAATCCTAAATAAATGAAAATCCTTGCCTTGATAGGAAAGTATTCAGAAAGAGGCTTGTCAAAGCCACCTGGCACACTGCAGTACTCTGTGGGGTAGATAAGTGTAGCAGAACGAAGAAGATGATGCAGTAGGTTACAAGACAGAATGTAACCCTGCTTACAGGTTAAATGTAGGGTTCGCTGCAGAATCTTCCCAAGCTGCTCCCTGTATGGTAGCAACTTCTTTCCATCCACTCGAGTGATCTAACAGGAAAGACAAACATTTGAAAAGTAAATATAGCAGATGATATTCTGGAGGACTAAAGAGATGATTACACCACTCAACTGATCCTGTATCACGTTTCATTCGACATATCACACAAAATTTGGATTTCATACACGACTAGCACACAGACTACCACTTCTACTGTTACTGACAAAGTAACACACAAGAACTGTGAAATACTTCCCCTCTTGATCTTGTTTAAAGTTTTCTAGCATTGTTTATACATACTGAGATGCACTTTAAGACATTTACCTTTACCACAATACACTTTATCCTAAATTAAACCCTCTTCCTTCTCTACTCCTTGATAACTGTTTGTAATAACTGCTTTAATGTTATTCCATAACAGCCCCCAAGGTTATTTCCTTCAAATGACATCTATCTACACCCCATTTAAAGTTAGAGAAGAAAGTTATGCAATGTCATTCATAAAACATTTAGTTTAACAGCGGTATTCAATTTCGTTGTTCTTTCAGAGGCATCAAATAAGATTCCATGGCATACATGCTCAGTGAGAGTATTCTTTACAATACCTCTGACAAAAGCTGAAGATTCCAAAGTAGCTCCTTATCTAGTTCTTCATCACGTAACACATCATCATCTAGAGGAACAAACGAACAGCACAGCTGTAACTACACTGCAGACAGGTTTTGCAAGCCAGTAAAATTATAGAACAGATGCCTGCACTCCAAAAATTTACTCACAAGCCCTCTATGGCTAATTTCCAACTCATATTTCACTCCCATCCAACTGAAATTTACTTCATTTAAAATCGTGAATACTTTGAGGAAATCACTTAACAATTCGAAGCGTCTCCAAACATTAAATAAATAAATGTGCTCTTTTCACTGCAGAGATTTCTGCCAAGAAATTACACAAGTACTTGTTTTTTTTTTTTCCTAAGAAATAATGAACAGCAATAATTTTCTATTATTGAGACGAAATGATGAATAGACATAGAAATTCTAAATATTATTTTCACGCTTAACAAAAGTCAACCCAAAACAAAGCAAGTGTAATATTAAAAATATTAAAAACTTACTGACTGTGAGGTGAGTTATAACATTGCAGCAATGTGGTACAAACAGTTTCAGGGATTCCTCTGGACGGCACTGGGAACAGCATTATGAATAGCTATTATAAATAGTTTTTTAAAAAGATGCAACACAAATTCAGTGTTGACACTGATACAAATCTTCTAATAATATTACTAAGAAACACAGGCAATTCTCAAATTAACAACAATTCAATCTAGAGTCCATATGACTTCACAGGCAGCCTGGTCTAGTACCAGATCTGGAGGGTGGTGGCCCTGCTGTGACAGTGGGGTTGGAATTTCATGATCCTTGAGGTCCCTTCCAACCCTAGCAATTCTATGATTCTATGATTTTAAAACACTCATTGAAATCAGTATTAAATTTAACATAAAAGCAATTAAGAAAATACTGCTAAATACAATCTTTTAATTTTAAGATATTAAGAGCCTCCTGTATTTTTAAGATATGAAAGATTTTCTGTAAGAAAGTAGTATGGGCTTCTTGGTTTTCCTTTTTTTTTTTTTTTTTTTAACTAAAACTAGAAATAAGTGAAATAAGAATGAAATAAGAGCATCTTCTCTCACTTTTACTGCAGCTCGACACATATCTGCAACCATTCGACCAGCAACTCTTGTCTCAAATATATTGGAAATGGCAAAGTTGAAAACCTTCTCCAAGGCAACCTAAAATTAATAGAAAAGGACAGAGGTTAGCTTTTCACATGCTTTAAAAAAAAAAAAAAAAAAATTATAAAACATTTGGTCTTACATAGAAGGCAGCATCTGTATACAATATTGTTTTTTTTAAATATGATAGCAGACACAATTCACATTAGAAATCAGAACAGAGAAGACAATGCTTGTACAATGCCTGACGCTGAGTAAAACTTAACCACTCAATTTAATTACATTACAGAATAGAAAGGATAGAAAGCTATGTGTGAATTAACTCCTCAGGAAAAAAAAAATCTTAAATGGTACCAGTACATTTGACTCAGTTTATGTGCACCTATGCCTATCTGCATACTTACTGCCTTGAGCTATTACATGAACGCTGCTACAAAAGCAGCAGTGATAAGAAAGTTAATCAAAATAGTTTCCTAGTTTGCAGACTTTCACGGCTTTTCCCACCTTTGTATTTACTGTATTCATGAAAAATAACATGACACGATCCACTGTCACTAAAGTCCATTCAGTTACAGGAAGGTTTGTATCCTTTCCCTTTGGCCCTCTCCAAGTTTAAAAACACAAGAGTGCTGTAGCTGATGACACAAAGGAACATCCAGCTTTCAGATGGAAAGACATCTAAAATGTTCACCATGAGAAAAAAGGAGGTGAGATACACTGAGCTGACTGATCAAAGCTTGGGGATGCTTCTCAGAAACTCAGAAACAGAAAAGCAGCTTTCCCTGGATAAGACACAATCTGCCTACGTGAAAACTGTTATTTCACATGCGAAAGTGAAATAAAGCCAAGACATCCCTTATTTAACAAATAAATAGGGAATTGACTATCTTAGTAGTTAGCATATATGTAGGTTGTTCATTACTAAAATAATCACACACAGTAAAGAAAAAAAAAGAATTTGCATTCACAAGATTCCAACCAAAATGATACCTAAGTGTCCAAAGCAATGCCTCAAAATGTACAATCAGCATCTCAAAGTATTTACAAAATATAAACAGAATAAAATGTGTTATCCCCAAACAACAAGGAAAGAATCCACCTGTGCAACAATATGGATTTCCCACACCAGCCCTGAGAGATTTTAATACAGATAGTTTTTCTGATCTTATTAGCCACATGGCTCCCTGAACTGCTGCTTCTGCTCAGTGGAAGACGAGGGAGATAGAAGAGGAAAGCAGGGAACTGAGCAAGTTAGCATTAACATCCAAAGACTTGGAAATCCCTGTCTAAAACAACAAAGTGATCACGCTGTAAGAAAGAACCCTAGCAATTATCATTGGCTACAAAAAGAGCACCTCCTGATGCTCAGAACTCTGTACTGACGCATATAAAATCACAGAGCAAATTCCCATGAAGTCCTAAACTGTCCTAGCCCCTCCCTTGATTAAAATGCATAAGATCATAACAGGATAACACAGGAAGAATCTGAACTCACTAACAATTCACAACAGAAAATTGAGACTCAAAGTTCTACAGAATGTGCCATGTTTTACATACCTTAAATATATCTTTCGAACACTGAGTAAGGATTGTACTGAAGGTAGAAGATAGACCTAATTCAACTAGACTCTCTAGATGAGTCATTTTCTCTGTTTCAGTCTCTTCTCGGGTCTGTTCCAGCGTGCTGCTCTCTATAAGTCCAAAACACCTAAAGAAATGCAGTAAGTACAGTAAGTACAATCTTAGTCAATTGGAACTGGGAATTTGTATTCTTCATGCCAAGCTTTCACCCATCTTTAGCTTACTTACCTATCCATAAACTGTAGTACAAAATCTTCAAATTCTGCTGTTGCAGAGCACAACTCTCTTTCCACCTACAATTTTCCAATGCAAAAGGAACACAGAAGGTTGGCTTTTCTTAGGAAAACATAATATAAAGATACCCTCTATCAACTGCTTCAAAAGCACAATCAAATTTTATGCGATACAGACTACATCTCCCACCAAAGTTTGGATAGTTTTGAGTACATCACACGAAAACAATTACTACATATAGTTTGCACTGCTCAATCAAGCATTCTGGCCTTGATACTTAGCCAGACAGCCTCTCAAGGTGAACTGGGGTTCATCTCTATGGATACAACCTTTAGCCTTTACTACTGATCTTTCTTTCTAGCAGCATGTCAGTGAGTGCCAACTGTGGCACTGGTCTTGGCTTTGCTGACTTATTTGCATTAGACATTCACCATACAAACTCCACTGTCAGCTCTGGAGTGCTGCAGCCTCAGGGCAAGGGAATTAACATTCCAGTAGCACTTTAGAAATTCAAAATCTGTAGCTATTAGCTGCTCTCAGTGCTACACGAAGAGTCTCCTAAAGAGTAGACAAAATATTCCATGTGGCAGTGCCAACTATGATAGTGGATACTGGTGCTGCCACATTCAGAATATGTTGGACACAAATTACTTCTATCAAAAGTAGAACCAAAAATCTAGTGAAAATCAGAGAAATAGAAAAATTATTTCCCATTCCCTCCTGTATTTTTTTGTTATGTGCAGAAGAAAAAGGACAAAGTATTAAAAACACTCCTGGAAAATAGGCTGGGAGACCAAGTCTAATAAAGAAGAGGCAGCAAAGTTAAAACAGAAAAGGGAGATGGTGCTCACTGTCTAATGATGTTATCTCTTCAACGGAAGAGATTAAGAAGGATCTGAAGAGATAGCAACAGCATCCTAATCAGAAAAGAGAAACCTAAATACAGGAACACTTGAAAGAGGTACAAGTATTTTGCAATAATTTCCCATAGTAGGGAAACAGCCCTTAAAGGCACAAGAGTATCAGTTCACTGAAAAACAAATACAAACTTTCTTTTATGCTTAAGTTTTCAGTAACAAATTCCTTCCTGACCAATTCCTCCCAGATTCCCCCAGACAACCAACTAGTTACTCTTCAAACTGCTCTAAGCTGGACTATTTTTGAACTAGAAATGTTAAGTGTTTATCTTAAAACAACACTGATATCAGCTCCACCACACTGACTAGAAACAAATGCAACAAAAAAATAAAGTTTGTGCATAACATTTTTTGTTTAATGTAGCTTATACCCATAAAAAAAGATTGCAGCAAGCACATTACACTTCTGAAGACAATTAGATTGCTAGAAATTACGCTGAAGTCTGTATGGTTTCATTTTTACAACTGCACAGTGCTCTTACCTCTGAAAGATCATCCCTTTCTTGCAACACAGACGAACAATCTACTAAAGGCACCAAAGTAGAAAATGTTGCAATAAACTGGAATGTAATCTGTTGAGAGTTGCAAACAGCTCTTTAATAAATCCTGTATTCTACACATTAAAAAGCTTTCCCAATTAAAGTATGGCAGCTAAAACAAATCATTACATTAAAAAAATTCTACAGATCAATTCTTTCAGTCCAAAACATCACCCAATTATTTCTGATTTCGGGTTAAAAACTAACTGAAGTTGTTACTACACAAAGAAAACTATTTTCTGGTAAAATAACACTTTTCTGTTGGATTTTGAAGTTAAAAAGGCTGATTAAAATTTTTTGAATAGTCAAGGAGAATGAAGCCCTCACGACATGGGCTTCTGGGACTTAACTTAATGAAACCTAGCAATAAATAAAAGGTTTTCTGTATTTGCTACCAAATTTGGAACATCTATTTCTAGAGCTTCAGAACAATGCTTATCACAGTCTGGTGTTAAAGATTCACTTGGCAGTGTCCAACAAGCCAAAGGCATTATCTTAAGTTAGAAGTTTTATTATCACGTCTTTCCAAGCAGAGTTGTGCCAGGAACAAAATCACGCTAAGAATTTCTGAAAATACAAGTTTTACTTGAATTCATACAAATATAACAAAAGCTTTCAGATCGAATCAATTAGCTAAGTACATTCTAAGAAGAGGTAAGATTGATACGCTCACCATGCACTTGCTGAAATCATTTGGATCCACTCCAGGCAGAGCTCTCATCAGTAGAGGTAGCATGTGTGTTGGACCTTCAGGAAACCACTTCCCACCAGATACCAGACTACGAGCTACTCCGATTACACAGCTTAAAGTAGCTGTGAGCTGATGAGGTTCTGTCAATGTCTCAAGTGCAGGATATGTTCTATAGGGTGTAAGAGCAATCATATTGTGAAAATCATTGTTTTATCAAAGAAAATAAAAGTGAATATTTTATTTTTATTTTTTTACAAAAAGGGTACACAGCTCCTGCAAGAAAAGATTAAGGTAATCAACAGTTCAGAACGTCCTTTTGGTAATCTTTTTCCAATGGACTAAACATTCCTATATCAAAAACTTTTCTCTCAAAATTTCAGGATCGGGTAATTTGTTAGCAGTTGCAGCATGGAAATCAGTAACTTCATGGACTCGTAGATTCAAAGCTATTGCATTCTTCTTGTTTCAGCTTTTGAGGACGAATTCATGCAGGTGGTTTAGCAATGAGAAGGCGATCCTTAACTACAGAACTCTCACCATTCTACTGCCAGCAGCATCTACATAAGCTGATGGAAACTGTGTGCATGAAAGTGTAAGGTTTGTGTAGCATGCATGAAAATTTGCCTCAACTGCCTACGAAAAGAGAAATTGAAATCCATTTATAATTTTATTTTTTAAATTAAAATCTGTTTAAGTTACCAGCATTTTTTTTTTTTTTTTTTACAGTAGGTACTTCTCGGCAAACTGTGTAACACTTTGTACAGTTGTCAATAACCTACAGTTCAAACAGGAGTCATAGTGCTACCCCTGCCCTCCATCACTCAAAGCATAAAGGACCTACATCTTCTCAACAAAATGAATTCATAATTGCAGCCAAGGCAAACTTATCAGGGATAGCTTTATCTACAGAGCAGACGTTCAGTCTGCTCTCAGAATAGAAGCAGTAGTCAGACCCAATACCGATGTTCACTGCTGTCCCTGTTAGAAATGTTACGCTTGAAACATTTTCATATAAAAGTAGATTAATCAAGACTTTATAAACAGCTGAGTCAGTATGCTATGGAACTCAGGAATGGCTCTTTTCAAGACAAATTCATTTCTCCACTGGTTTTACAACACAAGCTGGTGAAGTATGAAGGACCACATGGGGAAACAAGGGCAGAGACTAGAAAGCAAACTTCCACTGAAGACAGGAAGGAGTTAGCTCTTTGGAATTTCAGGCATCAAGGCATCAGTAGTCATACAAACCAACTACTTTATACGGACACATACTTCAGTGATTTGCTTACCAAGTCAAAAGCAATGACACTAATTTTAAACAATCTGTAACACACACATCCTGACACAAAACAGAAGCATTACACAAACATGCAGTATCACCATTCATACTTGGCTCTAAGACAAAGCTGACAAGGCAGCACAACA
>JAOWBP010001760.1:532599-550339 GCA_028571105.1 Tragopan temminckii | reverse complement strand
TCATCTTTGCAGCTAAGGTTTGAAACAAACTGCATGTGATAGCTATAAGACAGATTTCTCAGCGAACCCATCATAATGCAGGCTTAAGCATAGGAAAAAAGAAAAAAAGATACATATATATTTTTTTAAACAGAACAGGCTCTAGCTTGGTGACTTCATCAACTTCTCTAACAGAAACTTGTTCTCTACTTTCACAACCTTTGCCCAGATAATCAGTTCCATCAGTAGATGGTGTCCTAACGAACAATCTGAAGACAACATACAAACTAGTAGTCCTCCTATATGCAAAAATGAGAAAGACAGGCTCTGAAGAACGCTGGAGGTTTAGAAAGAAAAATCACAGGTATCCAAAAGCCTACTACTTTCCAACAAAGAAAAGGGCCGTGTGCAACCCACTTTGGTTGCCAGTGCATTACTCAGGTTCTTTGCAATCTTGATTGTAAGTGATACACCATGCCATTCATTAGTACTCAGAGCTGGAGCACCATAACAAGTAATTGTCTGCTCATCTAATGGTGCTTCCTCACCAGTGAAATTATTTGGTGAGCTCAAAGGGGATACTAGCCTATGTACAGACACGAAAGAAAACTCAACCAGCACATCTCGAAGGACTATTTAGCTTCTACAGGATCCATCCTACTTAAAATGCACTTGCCTGTGGCTGATGGCTGGCACGTTTTAAGCTTTGGTTTCTACATCTCTGTGGCTTGTAGAAGTCACAGGCATCAGCTTGCAGACTAGACAGCAGAATGTGACTATCTTTGAAGACAGTCTACTGTATGTGTCACGACTGTCTCTCGAGTCCAAAAAAGAACTGAAAAGTGCCCTTAGAACAGGGAGTTAAAAGGACTACACAAAGAGAGGGAGAGTGTGTGTCTAACTCCTACATCCTGATCATGAGAAAGATCAACCAACCATCACACCTTTTATGAGCTTGTTCAAGTAAGGAAATACTTGTCAGGTATCCAAGACCTTGATGTTTCTACCAGTATTTTGAAGCTACAGTGCAGTCAAAAGCAAAGGCCTTGAATAATCCTGCCCAATTCAGAGAGATTCACAGAAGTACAGTTCACCTTTCAAGCCTGAAGGATGAAACAGCTTTTGAAAACCACAAATTCAATTCAAGACAGTTGTAACTACCATGACAGCAAGACAAACCTCACAATTTCTTAAATGGATTACATTTGTTTGATACAAGACAATACTCACTGAAAAAAGAAACAACCCTTCCCATGCACCTCAAAGGCAACTCTTTCTGAAGCTTCCCTTCAAACAGCACAGCCAACTCCTGCCAAAGCAAGCTGAGAAAAAGCTTGCAGCAGACAGAGGTTTAAATTGGAATGTACAGTCAGAACACACACATATAATAATCTACATCCAAGCTTGATGAAAAGAGTGATCCTGTCCTTAAAAGGTGGGCAAGACAGAAAAGGAAACATGAAGTAAGATCTTTGGGGAAAAAAATAAAATAAAATGTTGTGCTTTCTGAGCCAACTGTCAAAAGTCAGCTGAAGAGAGAAAAATACCACAGACAGCTGCTTACTTATGAAAGTGTGTTGATGATTCTTTTCTTAAACTAGTTGACAGAAACAAGCCAAATAATGGTTCTAAAAGTACAGGCTGTCATCTTTCTGGCAGAAAGATGAGACAGAATTGTACTTTTCTGGATAACCTTCAGGAAGACGCAGAAATGTCTATAGACGATAATAAATGAAGTTTGTTCAAATCTGAAAAATTGCCATTTGTTTGAACAAAGACTGCCTTCCTCTAAGTGTGAGAAAACCAAACCCAAATTAGGATGACCTATACAGGAGCCTTCTGACACAAAAACTACCAGAGACAGAATGGGCTACAAAGGTTATATTACACGGTATTTTGGAAATTAGCTTTCTGCAAAGACACTGAGAAGTCTTCCCTGTATACATAGGCAGGAGATTAGCAAAAGAAGCCAGATGGTCAATGAGCTTATGTTCACACATAACTTGGCACATTGGTAATTCGCCAAGTTTCACTGCAGTAAAGCCAAGGCACAGGTCAGCTGACACCAACAGCACTTAGGCTGCTGGTAGTGTTGTCTAGAGAATATTTTTCTTCTCACTTCTTAAGTTCCTATCTGATAATGAGATGTGTATAAAAAGGCATGGAGATGATTTTACTTGAAAGATACAGCCCGGTGGTATTCTTGGTCAAGGAGAGCAGAGTTCTTTATTGTGTCTAAAATAAAGATGACAACAACTTATCACAGTCACTGCAAAGTAGAAGAAACTAAACCCTGTGAGATTTCTTTGAAGACAGACAATTGAAGATCAAAACAGACTCTACATATGGAAGCACATATAATGGTAGAGCAATAAGAACAATTTTAGAGTGTCAACCTGAATATGAAGACTGACTTTCCATTTTCAAAACAAAAACATTTCTGCGTGAAAGCCAGACTTCCAGCAGTACTTAGAGCACCTCTTTTGAGAATGTCTTTCTCACACAGGTAGTACATGAATTATATGAAAGAATTCAATCAGTGTAGCGCAGAAATGGAACACTACCATCAATGTAGCTACAGGAAATTAATTCAGTAATAGAGACAAGAACAAGCAGGGAAGCACACTAAAAACTGATGACCAAAAGACTTCAACACAAATTCAAGACAGGGTTGCAAATCAAAAGTTACATTTAAATTTCCTTGCACTTCAAAATAAGGGTACCTATTTTAGAGGTAGTAAAGTTGAACTTAAAAGGCATGGAAAACATCCTGCATTAGGTATACACCCACTTACACTGAGGACAGCAGTACAAGTGTACTGTTAAAAGACAGTAAAAAAAAAAACAAAACACAGAGCGACTGTACCCAAGCTATAATGGAAAGATACCCCATTGCTATTCAAAATTAGAGATGTGAAGAATGTCACAAGTCATAAAGATGCAATTTCACAGAATCGTAGGTTATAGAAATCACAGTAGCTCTTTTCATCATTGTAAACCTTAGCGAGCAGTTAAAAAAAAAAGCCAGCATTCCCATGGTAAAGGGAAGCTGCCTGGGATGGTGATTAAATAATGCTCACAGAGCACAAAGTGCCATCTCTTTTATTCAGCCAATAACTTCTTGCTAACAGTCGTGACATTAGCACCACTGTCTTCTCGTAATAATAGAAAGAAAAAATATCCATTAAATATATCATTGTTTAACTTCAAAACATGGAGTAGGAATTTTTAAATGGATCTCGTCAAGTGAAGATGAATAATCAATACTTACCCCTTCCCACTGGGGAAGATTTTGAACAGAAACCCAAAGGCCTATAAATTCAGAAAACCAAAGCCTGCAAGAGAACATAAAGTAACTTTTACGTTGTGAAAGCAACTCCTCTACTACTTGACATTTATTTCTCATTTTGCCAGGTAGTCTCAGAGACTCACCTGACCTTCTAACTCATTCAAAAAAAAAAAAAAGTAATCAACATGGACACGCTTGTATCACTTCATCTCCTACAGCATCCTCCCTACCTCCAACTGTGATCTTTATCTACTTCAGCTTCATCATTTCATCATATATTGCCATTCCGGTGCAGGCGAACGGAATGAAAACAGATCACACTTCATTCCCTTCTAGTTTAAAATCTAACATTTTTCCCTATTGACCAATGGTTACAACTGTCATTATTTTTTATTCTGAATTCATCTGAAGTCAAGGATGCAAATCCTCCATGCCAGTCCCTTGCTTAAATTCATTCACAAACAATGGGGGCTGCTCTGAAAGTAACACTTCACGTTGTATTACACTGGCCCAGAGGCAGACGTTGGTAGGACAGAAGTAGAGGTTGAATCATCCCACCAATATTCTGTTACATTTTGTTTCTGTGTGACAGATGGCAGCAGAAGAGCAGTCTGACAGAGTGCCATCAGAACATGGAAGTACACGTGAAGCAAAGGTACGGAACTGAATTCTTCTATATGGAAAAAATGGCACCCACTGATATTCACTGATGCTTGCTGAACATTTATGGAGACCAAACAAGTGGACGTCAGCACAGTGAGACCATGTGTTCCAGCAATGGTGACAGTGGCCATCCAGAACATGGCCTGTCTTTCATGTAATGCAGATTCTTATGAGCATGGATGCAGACTGTTGTTCATTGCAGCAGAAAGAAGCATAGCTAATGGTGGTGACTATTTTGAAAAAAGTGTTGTGTACTGAGACTTTGCTCTATCAAATAGTGCTAGCATGCTCCGTGTATCTGTTGTAGTTTCCATGGAAATAAATAGTGGTGTTACTTTTGGAGTGATTTTCACTTCCTTTCTTGGGAGTTTTCACCAATCCTGTATTGAAAATATAACTTTTGCCCTAGCCAGCCTATATAGTCCCTACACTCACTTAATATGTTTCAAACCCCTCCTTAAATACGATCCAGATAGAGAAACACTTGAAGGACAAGATGCTTTTTCATTCTTGAACTAATTTCCTACAGCAAACTTCTGACTGTCTCACATTTCTACATCTTGACAGTAGATTAAAAACCTCCACCTCTTTCTCAAATTCATAACAGTTGTAACTTCAGCCTACGTGAAAGCCACATCAGAAGCTACACCAGAGGCATACATGTACTTAAGATTGTGTTATGGTTAATAATTTCTACTGTGTTACTATTCTTTCACAGGCAAAACGCATTTAATTCAATTTAGTTTGCTTTGCTGTAGATTGTGTGCTTCACTCTTGAGAGGATAAACTCAGAACAGGCACTAAAATGCCCCCAGATTACTTTTTACAAAAGGAGAATGCTGAAAGAATTTCTTTCTTGAATTCCACAAAAAGCTATTAAAAGCCACCATTTGGTCTGCTGGTAGACTAGACTGCAGACATTTGTGTCTCCAGTAATTCTACGCTCAAACAGAAACAGGTAGAGCTGAGTGAGAAGATCCCAGTAAGTTTCATCTCCAACATGAAAAACAATTCTGAAAGCACTGTAAATAAATGCTGCTCCACTGCAAAAATTGAAATCTGGGAATTCTTAAAGACTGTTTATAGAACAAGTGCTTTTGAATACGTACAGCTATTCTGATGCACTCATTTATTTCCATACTACTTTTTTTAAACAAATATATCATTCCTTTACAACGTGAATTCAAGATATATATACTTAAAGGAAATGCCACACAAATTGGTTTACCTGAGTGACTTCAAATGTCATCCTGTAAGAGACAATCACTTGTAGCCGAACATTATACCAATAGACATTTGGTTACACTTACTTGAAACCCTTATGATGGAGTTCAGGAGGAAGGGTAGTAGGCAGAAATAGTTCAAAGTAGGTAATAGCCTTTTGCATGGTAACATCAAAGGGGCACATTAAAGGCCGCCATTCATCTAGCATCTCTGCAGTGGCATCTTCTGGAAAATACCTGAAAACAAGGAAACCATTCAATACACAAAGGCTTGGCTTTAAATCTGGGAGGAGGGGAGCTTGGGGGCATAGCTTGGTTTTTGTTTTAAGCATTTAAATTCATTTAGCTATTTGTCATAAATCTTAGTTTTACACTAAGACAGTGGCAGTAAATAGGTGCTCTTCAACTCCACTTAACCTTCACAAAATACAAGATCAAATCATTTTAAGTCTCTACAGCTCTGCAGCTTTCAAGCTGCTAGTTAAATTAATTAAACTGCTTCAGGCATACACATTCTTAGCAAATATAACAGCTAAAAGCTGAAAAACAATGTGGCCTTATCAAGTGATATACTAGCTTAATTAGCTACTAGGGGATTTTCAAACAACAGTATTAAAAAAAAGTTACAGCCTAAGATACCTGCAGTTTGTTTAAACACTACAACACATGTCTGTCCCTTAGTTTTCCACCTTAAGCAGCCTACAAACCTGAAGTATCGATCATTCACAACCTCAGTAAAACAGAAAAGCCTCTGCACTCCAACTCAAACAAGGTAAGATAAAAGAACAAGAGGTAAAGAATGGCTAATAAGGTTTGGTGGGTTGCTTCGTGTTTGTTTTAAATACTTTTCTTTCCCCTCTTCAAAGTAATATTAAAGATATCAGTTTCAGAAGAATTAGTTAACTTACGGTCTGCAGCTCTTCACAAGCGTTTTTAGAACACTTTCTACAGAACTGAAATAAAAGAAAACATTAGGGATACTGTATTACCAACCCTCTAGGACAGCATAAAATAAAGAACTATTTGATGACTCTGCCTCAAGAGTTTAAGATAACGTTGATGCAATTAGATGTCTTCAGTGAACATGCAGTAGCTAATCACCTTTCACACAGACCAAATAATACAGATTAAAATTGCTTTCCTAAGTTCCTGGTTCTACATTTCAGATATCATTATGGTATTCACCAAGTTTTAACTATTGAGTGAAGAACTGTTACCCTTTCTAAGAAATAATGTCCTGCATTTAATCCATGAATAACCAGCAAAGCAAAGTAACCCTTCAGGGGAAGTTGAAAATACGACCAGAAATAAATTTGTGGATTTTTCAGATAAATAAAGACAACAGAATTCATGAAGTTATTATTAAAGTCTATATATCATACCTGACCTTTTCAATCTGTTGAAATTTGAAATTTTTATATATTTATTTAGTGATTCTAAGAAAGAGAAGCAAAGTGTCTGCAAATCAATAGTTATTTCATTACCTTTCCCTCACTCTTTAACAGCTGATTTTTAAGTGTTTTACTCACAGTAAGAAAATACATTCTAGAATTATTACAGCATTTTAACATAGATTGTCACAGGATGCCAAGCCATCAAAAAAAAAAAAAAAAAAAAAGGACTAAGGAAATAAACTTTAGAATAAACTCAAAGAGCAAAGGAGGCAGAGAGAAGAGACTACTGGAACCACAACAGCTGTCCATTTCCACGTTTGTCAGCTCTACCCCTCACTACAAGACTAACTCAAGACTAGACTGCACTTTTACCAAAGATCATTCCCTGAGCTCATGTTCAGACAAAGGAACTTCTTACATCTTTCAGATCCGTTTATGTATCCTTAATAGAAAAAACTGCATTCCTTAGATCACCACAAAAATAAAATAAAATAAAATAAAAAAATTAAGCTACAGAAATGCTATTTGGATCAGAGTAAAGATGATACAAGTTTATCATCTTTAGAATCTTACCAAAGATCAGTTTAGATGAGTCATTTCAGGACACACCAGTACAGAGCATGCACACACGCTCTCTCTAGTCCTACACAAATTAAACTGCTCCTGAACAAGCTAAGTGAGACATAAAAGAACGAACCACTCCTAAAGCAACGGGGTGTGTGCACAACTTACTCTTACACTTCAGCACAGACTGCAAGCCAACAAAAGCCCGCCCAGCCCTCAGAACACTGCTCCAGCTCAGTAAGTACTCCAGAAGTTGCAAAATTCTGTACATTATATCCACCAGTGAGAAAGTAAATGTTATCTCTGACAGAATGAAAACTGAGTTTACTAACAGCTTCTAAAATACAAAAGAAAATGCCTAACCATTCATTAAACAAAAGTAAGACAAAACTCCGTAAGAAACTCAAAGATTCTAGTTCAAAGTGAATGCTGTTCTTGCAAGACTTAGGAAATAGGTAATGGTTGTTCCAAGAGCAGATAAAGCATGAACCAGCAACGTTCCTATAAACAATTAAAGAGCTACACAATAACTGTTTGTGTGGCAAAACAAATATTCCTATACTATTACATTCTACTGAAGTAAACTATGACTGTGATGAATCAAAGGACAAAAGAATTTTAAGATTCAAATACTGATGGCCGGAGAACAACAAATCTTTCAAGTTCACATATTTTAAGTCCAATTTGAGCATGTGAGTGAAAGAAAGCAAAGGAGAAAGACTGGGAGGGCATTCCTTTCCTGTCTTCTGATTTCAAATTCAGAGAGAAGACAGGAAAACAAACCAACAATAAAACCCCAGCAAGCTATTTCTTTAGAGGTGGAAGCTTCCACCTAAGATACAGCGAAACCACAGGCCAACTACAGAAAACATCTTGCAAGAGTCCAGCTGGATGACTACTAGTTAGAAAAGATGGAAAGACTGTAACTGGGGAGAACAAGACAGTGCTGGTTACTGTTTTCATTATCACGCTGAACCAGCTTTCTCTAATCTCTTAGCAGTGGCTTCTGTTCCACTCCTGTTACACTTTTTACGCAACCATTACTACGGAACCACTCAAATACCCGCAATTACCGCGCCAGCAAATCGCTGTGTGCTGCTGCACCATTACCCTTAGCTGGGGACTAAGCAAGCACAGCACAAACAACTGCACACATAAGCCACACAGGACTGGGTCAGCAGCACACCAAAGGTATCTGCTATTAATTACCAGTAGCGTTCATTTAGCGAGATAAAAAGTCTTCTCATCCCTCTGCTTTAGCTCCTCCTTATTACCTGAAGGGTTAGCATCCTATTATTATACCATACCACGTGGATTTGTCACTAATCATCATTTTGGCTCTACATGATTATCTTCCTCATTTAGCAAGGACGTAATTGTTGTAATTTGTAAACCTATTTTTTTCTGCCTTTGCAAAGAGAAACATGTTTCATTTCATACAACATACAAACTGACACGCTGACTCCTACACGACCAAAAAGCAGTAAAAGCACATTTTTCAATTTCTCACGACAGATTCGGGCCTTAAGGGGCGTTCTAACCCTACAGTGGACATTCCAGTATAAGAATTGAAGACAATGAAAAGAGCAACTAGCTAGAATCTCCCAAATGGCATCGTTCCAGTGAATTTCCAACTATGTTGGC
Organism: Tragopan temminckii; assembly: GCA_028571105.1. Lineage (NCBI taxonomy): Eukaryota > Metazoa > Chordata > Aves > Galliformes > Phasianidae > Tragopan > Tragopan temminckii. Next base: position 541,583 of record JAOWBP010001760.1, on the reverse strand, counting down.
CCCAAGTCAGTATCTTGTTAGTAGAACTAAAAACTTCTTCCAAAAAAAGAAAACCAAACCAAAGAAATACACAAATCCAAACCACTGCAATGCTGAAGTCTCCCTGACGACTACTTCACTACCACTTAGATCCCCTTAAAAACTATTTCTGAACGTATGTATGAGCTAGATCTTCTGTTTGTTTTGTTTTTACTGTGAAAATTCCTAGCAGACCCTACCAACACAGGAGCTTTGTCTCACACTTCACAATGACAAGGTCATTGCTGAGTATGTTTTCCAGAATCTATTAGCTCACTGCCCAAGCACTTTCCATGATTTCATGGTTTTTAATAGCAAAGTAGACCTGCACGGTGACATGCACTCCTGCACAGATGCTCATTTACCCGTTTTCAGACACTACAATCATTCAAATGTAAAATTCATCTTTCATTTGACCCTTAAAATATATATGCTGGTTAAATTAGTTAGCGTATAGCCACTTGATCAGCCACTTCACACACACTATCTTGTTTCCCAATTAGAAATGCTTACATACAGTGCGACATTCTCATAAACAGTGGTGTAATGTTAACAGTCGGTTTTCCAATACATTATTTACACAGAAATTACACCTGTGTGACAAGTGTTACAGTCTAACAGAACATGCAGAAGATTACACATCGGCCAGAGCTGAACAAAAAAAGTCATTCTTACCACCTATGTAATACATTTAGCACAAATGTTTTAGGTGAAGACATGCCTGGTCGATATGAACTGAATGTAAAAAAAGAATAAATAAAATTAAGACAGTAGTTAAATTATCAGCTATGTATCAAATTAACTCAGCTTTTAAAAATATCTCTTGACATCCACCAAAAAGATACCCTTCAAAGTTGGCTTAAACAAAAGGAAAAAGCACCGTATGAGAACAAATCGCACTGCATATGAAGTCTGATAGGTACTACTCTTAGTAAATGCTAGATGTTTCAGACAGACCATCCAAACAGCTTTGTCCCAGCTTCATCTTCCTTCCCTCTAAGCAGAAGTCTCCCTGCCACCATACCAGCCTCTCACACAGTAAATGAACAGCGACCAGTCAACACCCCCACAGACAGTTAAAGTAGGTGCTGGCATATGCATGAAAGGATCCAACTGGAAAAGGCTCTGCTCCTTTTTCACTTGCAAGTAGTATCTACAGTAAGCAAAATAACACAAGTTTGTAAGATAGTTCACTTAGCATAATTATTTTTCCATCTACGTAGCCAGCAGACAATAATTAAACAGCATTAAAACTCTGTAACAGATTACAAAGCTACATGAACTTTCTGCTTGTGTCAAGTATCAGCAATAGGATCTTGCATTCAGCAAAAGGAATCAGTGATAAGACTTTAATACTCACAGGAAGAAAGCCATTTTTAAAGTAAATAAGGACTTTCACTCACTTTTATGTGAAATTTCAGTTCAAATAAGCTGAATTATCTATGTAATACCTTTCGTAATTTGCAGAGCAGGACCTCCTCTAATTGAAATTACTACAGAAACTAATTTTGGCAGTCTGGCAGATGGGGAGGGACTGGCAGCTCAAAGAAAGCAGAAATAAACTTTTTATTCTTCAAATCTGTAAGCCATTCCTAAAACTCTTAACTGAGTTAAAAACTGATGTATCTATACCGTATCATCACTTGGGATGTGCGTGTTTACATCCTACAGAAAGCATCTCACTTTTCTCATACACATTCTGATTTACATCTAGAGCACAGACACAGGGAATGCTTACAGTGCACATATTTAAGAATAGTTCCATTTTTTATTCTCCCACATCCTTATTGTGTTAACACACGGAACAGTAGTCAGTTAACCCACATACTGTTTAAAACGTCAACACTAAACCTGTTAAGCTGTGGGTTATCATCCCAAAGCCAGTTGGAGACCCTCGCTTCAAAATATTTAGTGATGAACCTGATTACATTCAGAAAAAAGAGCGTAACAAATACAAGTTATTGGCAGAAGGATACACACAATTTAGAATAGCCCTACATGCAACCACTGAAAGGTAGGTCATTGAAATATCAACCAAATATCTTTTTTAACTGTACTTTCAAGTATTACAGGTACTTATTGCCGGTCAAACACTTCAAAATGCAGACTTACTTGGGAAACCAATTTAATCCAAGATGCTCCGTTTTGGAGTATAATATCCTTTCCAGCATTTCGCAAAGCGGTCTCCATGGTAACTCTAAATCATCCCTGGACAGCAGTTCTTTTTTCCTAATAAAAGAAATACAGCACTTTAGGATTAAACATCTACATTGAGCGCACACCAGAACATCCCAGACCAGGAATGCTGCTCTGAATCAGGCTTATCTTCAGCAGTTGGCAGATGCTGCAGGAAGGTCAGGCAACAAAAAACAAGCCACACATCGTTTCTGCATGAACTCAAGCTGTCAAGATCTCCAGCAAGAGTCTGAGTAAGTGAAATAAACATTACTGAGTTGTGAGACAGCCTTCACCTTCTCTCTGTCTAAGATTCAGTATTAACACTTAGCTCTCTGATGTTTACTTTTTCATAATATGAAACAACTTGTCCTCCTTTTACTCACACAACTACCAGTATGGCTTTGAAAGGGGCACAGTGTTCACGTAATGCAAACTCTTAAATCAAGATCATCCGCACAGAGAAGGTTAAGTGCAGCAACAGTAGAACATGCTATTACATTAAAGTAATAATATGAAGCAAGTGAATTGAATCAACTACTTAGAGAAGAAAATGTCAGTAGTCAGCAGAATTCTGTACTTACTTTAACAGGTTTATCAACAGGCGTGCAAAACCTTGCATCATGCTGATCTCCAGCTTTGGGATTGTTATCAACTCATACAACAATTTGATAAAAAGCACATGATCTTCTTTGCTAAATTTTCTCCCATACAACCGGATATACCTAAAAATAAACCACAACATGAGTAAGCAATGTTCTTAAGCATGTTCATTTTATCTGAGACCTGAGTCAGCTCCTGCTATTCAACAAAACAAAGTAAAGTCCACCTCGCACATCTAACAAACAAAGAAAACCATGGGAATATTTTGACAACTGAAATCAACTACGGGGAAAAAAAAAACAGAATGAGAAATAAAGTACTACCTACCCAAATGTCCAGATTGTATCTCTGGCATAGTCTGACTGTTCTTCTATACACACAATGCTCAGAAATTAGAATAAGCCTATCAAGAAAACCTGTTTTATAATCAGTGGCAATCCTAACAGTCCATTTCAGATTTCTTTTTGCTGGCTGAAAAGACAAGGCAATTATGTAGCTGCAAGGTGCAAACCTGAAAGAATTAGTAATTACTAGCAAGTGGAATTCCTTATTAGTACAGGATCCTCTGTACTCGTAATTTGTGCTGCTTCTCCTATGGGAGAAATTGAAATTTAACCAATCTTGGTTTAGCCAGCCCAAAACCAATTTTAAAATGTGAAAGAGTTATATAAAAACAGAAGTGTGCTAAAAAGCAGTTACATATCAAAAGCACTATTTGTTTTCAAACTAATGAGGTAAAGGAAACATCACTTAAAATAAATAACCAGAAAGAACAAAGTTTACTGCCTTCCAAGATTCCAGAAACAGCATAACATAATGTTCACACCAGATACCACAAATACAAGGGTTATATTCTTTCACCTCAGCCCAAAATATACTTGCCACCTAATTTAGTCCCTCTATATTCCCACATATTTCTTTAAAAGAAAAAAAAATAACAAAACAAAACCACCGCAACTGTCACAAGCAGCTTTACTGTAACTCATTTTCAGCTGGAGAACTTTAAGGAGGGGGAAGGACACAACATTTAAACTACTTTAAAATGGAATTTCAAGTGAAGGCCAAACCTGACACCTTCCAGTATGGCTAACCAATGTTTTCAGACATTTGCTGGTGCTGTGCTCCACTGCTATCTCCCTTATAATCACTATTTTTAAAAGCCAGCTTTGGAAAAGGTGCTTGCTATTTCCAAGCCGAGACTGAAGAAAGGAATACACTTAAATTCATAAAAGTTAAATTCTTATGATTATGCTAGAACCATTCTAAGGTCCTTTATACAGCCCTAGCAGAGCATTTTGCACTTCACACAACTATGAACTGCTACCCACCCGAGAAGTGCACTCCCTTTTTATGACTGCTCCAGCTACTCTTGAACAGTCATACCAATATACTGTCCTCTGAGAAGCTGTTAGACAAAACGTACAAGATATGAACCGTTAAAACAACAATGTGGGGTGAAGCTTATTGGTTATTTTTGTTTAAGGTTCGCTAGAGCTTGGGTTGATTTGTTTCTAAGTACACAGCGGCGAAGCTTCGAGGCTCTGCTCCGGTAATGTGAAGAATGCCAGTCCTCACAGTACTTATTTGGTATGTGGGACAGCACATCACACAACACAGTGCTGAATTGCTGCAGGAAAAGGTTAGGGAGGAAACATTGCTGAAAGAGACCTGCTGAAGAGACTACTTGGGTAGTACATGCTAACTAACTTTCAGATGGGCAACCGTAAGCAGACACTGATCTAAGAAAGAAAACAAAGTTAACTGCCTCCATTACTGAATTTGTTTTCCAAAACTGACTCCTCCAACACTGCCAAATGTGGTCGATTACTGGATCTGTTTTACTTTTAAATGCTTCACTCTCCTCTGCACACATTTAGGCCTCACCGAACTGGCAGTGGGAAGCTGCCTGGATGAGAAGTTCAGCTCTCTGAATAAAGCACACCTGGCACACATTTCACAAGGTGCCACAGGAGCACCTGGGGTTTGGACTCAACAGCTTGACAACTTTTTTCTACACCACCACTTCCTCATTCCTCAATTTAAAACTCTCTCACCTTCCGCTCATCTTACCCAAAGCCTGTTTCCTTGAATAGATACATTCACGGAAAAAAAAAATCCCCTTGCTTTTTCCTTTTTCTTTTCCCTCCCCCCATTCATCCTCCTCCCTCTTCCTTAGAACACGCGCTGGGACAGCAGCAAGGCTCGGGCAAACCAACCACCACCAGTTTTCAAAGAGGAAAAAAGCCTATACAGGACTATTTCTCACTTCTTTTTCCCTGTCGATTTCACCGGGGGATTTGCCTTAAATGAGCAGCCTTTTCACTCACGTTCAGTGCAGAAGGAAACAAACGAAATAGAAGCAAACTGTGTGCTCCTCCACAGGCCCTTCAATCACGTGGATCAGAAACAGCACCCACCTACACAACAACTACCAGCAGCTGAACACATACACTTTTCACCCATGTGGAACTGCAAATACAAAAAGCCTTCTGAAAACAACAGGTGACGACTTTTTCGCCCTTAGCCTTCCCTTACTTCCCTTTATCAAAAGAGGAGGACACCGTTCAGTGCGATGACCAAACCTCAAAGCAATTCACCTACAGGAGTGTGCTTCCCTTACAGCATACGTCTGATAAATAACCCATATTAGTAACACTAGAGGCTCATTTCACCATGGAACAGAAGCTTCTGAAATCAAGCTTAGCCTCTAACAACTTCCACGTTGTTGTCTTTCAATCATAACACACACATCTCCAGACATTTGCCAGCAGCAGTTCTACTACACCAAGTGCTATTTAATTAAGAAACTGAGGAAGAAAGTGCGAAGAAATGTACAGAACAGAAAGATGTCACTTTGCTGAGTTACTTGAAGCCAAACTGCTCCCACAGCTACCTGCAAAAAAAAGTGATTAGGAGCTGAAAATTCTCTTTGCAGTTCCATTTTTTCTGTGCTGAGTGCAGGGTCTCTGTAAGCAAAAAAAAAAGATCAAAATTCAATTCCCTCCCCCTCTGTAGTTATTAAGTACCCAATCTCTCACTCCACAATTACAATAGGCCTATTTTTAGGAAATGGACTCTCGTATCAAGTGGACATCCTAAATTATCCTAGAAGTTGGCTGCCCTACTAGAGTTAAAAATTACCTTCACTTATGAAGCTGAATAGAGCACTCTCTTGAATTCCTAGCATCTGCTTTCGCTTTCTAACACATAGGACAGAATTACAATTGGCCTAAAATTTGGGTTTCGGCAAATTGCATTGAAAACAATGACTCATGCTCACTAAGACTACTCAAATCAGACATATGCGTACACCATACATGCACATAACCACTGCATACCCAAAAGGAAGGCTTATATTTTTCTGTTAATGATGAGAGGGAAACAGGTAGGGATAAAAAAAAATATTTATATTGTGATAGCAATTAAAATACTTCAGCAGGTCCCACTGAGAGGGGACCTCCTCACTGCATCACTGTGCCCTATCATCCAAAACAGCTGAGATACATTTTTGCATACCTCACACCTAAATGTCATTTTGTAATAGACAAACACATAGAATGCCATTGTCAGGAACAGGAGCCCTTCCCCCAGCTCTAAAAACTCCACCCTTACCTATTCAAGCAGAAAGCACAGAAAGACATTTGTCTGTTTTTCAGGCTGCAAAGTCAACCGAACGTGCTTAATTGCTCATACTGCATTAATATGCACATTTACAGGCTATGCCCTAGAAGAAAACCTATGAAGTTTCAACATGAAACGTGTGAATAAACGCAGTGAATAAAATTGAAACAGCAATCTATTTTTGACCTATAGAACAACAAAAGTATGATGCAAGTCCATTTAAACAAACGATTTTGATGCAACATGTTCTGTTGTTGTTGGTTTGTTGGATTTTTTTTGGACACTGTAGCAAGTTATACAACAGCTGACATTTGATTTTCTGCTTTCACAACAGGATTAGTGTTTTATAAGATACAGATTTTACCAGCCAAAGTCTGGGGAGTCTCGGGGTAATGATTACATTTGAATGCCAGTCTTTGAGGCAAGCACTTTCCCTTGCACAAGAAGTCTCATTGAGTCATAAGTTACTTAAGTAGCTGTCTTTGCAAGAGAAAGCTGTCTTGCTACACTCTGTATACACATTCCACCAAAGGGATCCATTTACATGACTTAATGTTATGCATAAAATGCAAATTATGCAAATCAGATTATAGACTCTATCTGATAAAGGTCATTTTTGCTCTTTCCCCCCTCCCTCCCCCATCTCAGTCCATGACATCAGCAAGACGAGAAAGCTCCTTTTAAGATAACAATGTGCAAGTCATGCCCTCAACTGCTGAGAGTATAAGAACTAAAAGACCTCAGGATCAGTTGTCACGTGAAAGTAAGGAAATAGAAACTGATTTCAAATTTTTAATCCAAAAAAGATTTGAGTTTCACTTTCATTCTTTGTACTTTGCAGGGTTCATTCACAACTATGTGAAGTTACAGAGCACCTGAGAAGGCACAACACTAGTGCACAAACCTCGTGTCTTTGGTAGAGTGGGTTTTTCTCCTAACTTATTCATGTCTATGTACATCTTAAAATGCTTGTATTAGCGTTTTAAAGCGTACATGGAATAGAGACACGTCGGACACGACTGAATTATAAATGCTGTGAGAATACTGGCTTTTATGATTCAGGTATCTGCAACCAAACAAAGCAGAAACCTTACTATTATGAAGATCCATTGCACTCTCCCACCAAAAAAAAAGTTAAATTCATGACAGTTGGTGAGCAGGGAGAAAGGGACTAAGCTGACACTGAGATGAACTACTTTCCATCAACAGACAACAAAACTTAGATTTTCTAGTCGTTACCCTATAATTTCATGTAGATAGGAAATCAGAACACAATATAGTTGGGAAATGTTTCATCTAGGCCTAAGCTGTAATAGAAGTATTTAAGCCCGCAGAAGAACTCTGTCAAGTTCAGCTGAGCAGCAAAACACCTCTCATGTTCAGCACAGGCTTATTTTTAAACCAGCGCCACTGTTTCCTTCCCTGCCCGTGACCACATGTGCTCCAAGGCTTGCTTACTGCATAGAACGGGCCAGAAAGAAATCTTTGGACTAAGAGGCATCAGACAAGTTGCACAACACACAATGAATTCAAACTTCAAAGAGCAGGTGGGAAACCACAAATTAGAGCCTCCTGATTCATACAGTGGCACAGCGGCAGCTCTCAGCAGGTTAAAATCAGTGCCCTAAAGCCCGAACCGCTAACGGTCACGGCCCTGACAGGACGTGGGGCAATTCTAACACAACCCCACACGATTTTTAAGGATTTACGTGCCTCATGGAGACCTTTATCTTCGTTAAGAGCTGCCGTGGCTTACTTCAGCTGGATTAGCATGTGGAGTTCCACCACAACTCCAACGAGGCAACTGAAAGCGGTGGGAGCTCCCAGCGGCTGGGCGGGGGGGTCACAAAGCAGGGCTGAGCTGCTTCCAAGCAGGTTAAACTGTCACACAGCGAAAGCACGTGAGTCATTTTGAAACCACCGACGTAGCTCTATCTAAGAATGCCTCCTGGCAAACAGCGGCAGCTCAGTACGTGCACACCGAATGTGCAACGCAAGATCCCTATTGATCGACAACAAGATTAAAAGAAAAAAAAAAAAGGGCAGAAAGGAGAATTCCACGAGGGGCTCTCCGGACTCTGTAAGTACGCAGCTCGTCATTCCTGGCACAAACACGACTTATAACTACGGAAATACGTTTACCAACGAAGCCAGGGCACGGGCAGCGCTGCTCTCCGCCCGCTGCTCACACAGCGCCGAGCCACGGCGCACCTCAGCAGAGAGAACGCCTCGCACAGCCCGCCCGGAAAGGCGAGGGGTCAGACGGGCGGCCGAGCAGGCGGCAAGCAACCAAACAAAGACCAAATAGCGGTTTCGGGCGAAATAACCAGCTAAGAAAAGCCAGCTCGATCCGCAGCGCTCGCAACGTTCCGGGCCGGCTTCGTCCCGCCGCCCCACGCCGCCCGAACGCCCCCGGCCCCGGGCACTCACGTGGAGAGCTTCCTGGTCCAGAAGAGCCCCCCGGGCCACAGCTCCTGCAGCTGCACGGCCCGCGCCAGGTTGCCTTTGATCTGCGCGAGGAAGCGGGCCGCCTCGGCCTCCAGGCGCTCGCCGTAGGGCAGCAGTTT
>JAOWBP010001760.1:519594-531647 GCA_028571105.1 Tragopan temminckii | reverse complement strand
GCACTCGGTACGGAGCTAACAACTCGCCAGCGCTCCGTGCTGGTTTAAACCGTGCGGAACGGCTTTCCCTCAAACCTGCGCCCTGCTGACGCTGCTCTAAAGCCGGGCTGGAGTCAGTCAGGGCACCCCTAGCAAAGGCAGAAGGATTCTTCTTCTAGAGAAAGCACAGCGTGCTACGTGTCGCTCGGAAGGAACTCCGTGTAGTCCTAACCAGCACTAATTCCCACCTCTGGCAGAAGGTGACTTTCGCAGTGCTTTTAGGTACAAGCGCACCGAGTGTTTCCCTGCTGCTGTGAGCTGGGAGGACACGGCACGTGCTGTGATGCTGGCTGTACAGCTGAGCGCCTTCTTAGCAGGAGCCACCAGCCATCCTTTTCCAAACTCTGCTCGTGTGTTGCAAGAATTCTATTCCTCTCTTGCAAAGAAACCAAACCAAAACCATTCCGGAGTTGTTCAGGTGAGGCCTGAGTGTCATCTGCAAGCCTTCAGTACTTGAGGAGGATGCTGGGCTTTAAAACAAGTTGTTAAAAATCAACAGAGAAAGTCCCTTTCTTTGGACTTCAGAAAGTCATAAATCGCTCACAGGCCAGTGTTTCTCTCTTTCTGTACTGCATTACCTTCTGTTGGGCTAACTGAAATTCAGGGGAATAGCCAGATTGCGTTTGTGTGGATTCTGGAAGTCTTGCAGACTTGCCAACTTACTACCAGCCAGTGCATCCTTTGTTCCAGTTAGCTCCACTGTTTGCATTTGTGCCCCAGTCCAGGTCATGCCCAGAACCATCATCTGCAGCCATAAACAGCCTTAAAACAAACAAAAGCCCTACAGGGGCTCATGCACTGCTCTATTTCTCTTTAGGAATAGTCTGTTATTATTTATGCTTAAGGATTAATGCATTTTATTTTTGTTGATGGAAATGCTTAGCGTTAACAAAACACACTTCCTCAGCACCAACAAGTTAATGCCTTCTGGAATTACTCAGTCCACGAGTTGTTGCTACTAATTCCAAGGCAAAGGGGCTCCCTCACTGTGTGCTGAGGAAATGCACCACAATTACCAAGGCCTGATGATCTCTGCTATAAACCTCTAAAACCTCTAACATCAGGAGCAACATCTCTTGTGGGTGAGCTATTGGAGAAATTGGTCCTTCAGTACTAAAGCATTTTAAAGAAGAGCAGTGGAATACTAGCCAGCAAGTTAAAAATGCTCTCCTGAAAACACAAGTTGCTACAACATTCCATGGTCAGCACAGCAACAACATACAGAGCACTCTGACACACAATGGCTGCAGGCTTTTCGTGCAGAACTCAGTTGGCCCTGTACTCATACACTGAACTGCTCGGCTGATAACTAACTAACCATCTTCTTACAGCATGAGGTGATGTTTTCATCATCTTGTCATTGGCTCAGAAAGACCTGAATAACAGTAAGCGCAAGTGCTTGCATAAGTGGCAAATTCAAATGTCCTAGTCCAAACTTCAGAAAAAATGGCAACAAAAATGCAGTCCTACACAATTCATACTTAACTTTTCAGACTAAAACCTAGGGGATCAATAAACATCTATTCAATAGAACATAACCAAAGCGTATCTTGGTACTTTCCCTCCTAAAAGAACATTTCCGACCTTTCTAAACCTCTTCTAGTAAGGCTGGCTTTCTATCTTAGCATTACTGGGTTTGGTCACCTATTGACTTCCCACTGTTTCCAAATCTTTCTTGAAGCACGAATCCTCACAGTCACTTTCTCTATTCAACTGCAAAGGAGGAAATACATTAAAAACATCAACATTTAAAACTTCTTCCAGTAACGAAGCACGTAGCTTGGGCTATGATAATAATCCAGCTCCTTCTGCAAAATAACCAGTTTTCCATACTCACAAACTGTATTTTTAGCCTCCAATGTTTGAGAGAATCTCTTCCAACAATACCAGACTAACCTGCCATTCCTCAGGCTACCTTAAAAATGCTGAATTCTTCTTAGTATTGCAGTTCTCTAAGATAGGTTCCAAGGCTCACTTACCAAGAGCTCCTCAACAAACTTAAAATTCAGGGCATAATCTCACCCAGATGCATTAATTTGAACAGTTTTAACTTTTGGCAGCTCTCTGAAGAGCCCCAGACGTGCACACTGTGTCTACATTTGCATCTAGGCCTGCTCTGTACAAGAACAAAGAGCTGTGTCTCAGTGCAGCACGGAGTTAGGACTGCAAGTTTGGTTCTGCCCATTGCCCTGTGTTCTTCATTCTTTTGCAGGAACAGCACTGAAGTACAAACACATACAAGGGCTGAAGCATGAAACCACTGTTACTACAGCATGGTTTGACCAAACTAACAGCTTGCAGTAGCCAGAAGGGCAATTGGATGGCTTCTCCTTACAGGCCCCTTCCCCTAGCTCCTGCCCACCTGCTGTGGCTGCCCAGTGCCCAGACAGTCAGGCAGACTCAGTGTTGGGAGGCTCTGTACCTAACCTTTGGATGTGGTTGGGAAAAAAAACCCTAAGGAAATGTGATGACATGATTGATGGAACTCCAACTGCCTGCTGCCCACTGTTACCCCCAAGGGACTCCTATGTGCTCACTCTGATGTGGGGTTACCAAGTTTATAAAAAATGAGTGCTTCAGCTTAAGGTGAATTCATTTTAAGATAATGAAAGCCTTTTAGCTTGTTAAATACGAACTGGAGAAAAAAAGGTAATCAAACTAAAACCTTTTCTAAGGTAGTGTTCCCTTTTTATCCCATCTTATTTTCACATGCTAAAATGAATCGATTCTTCTATCAGTAAACATTCGGTATCTTTAGGATCTGAGCACTTTCATGTACCATTCAAAATAATCTCGTGTAGCAGTGGAAGACCTTACTTCTGTTTGCCCTGTTAATTTCATAGGACACATCGGCTAGACCTGAGGAACTGCAAGCTGTGCAAAACTGACAGAAGTCCCTCCAAGACACCTGACTTAGGAGATCATTCAAGTTCGTAGTACTTCCTGGGCACAGCAGAAATCATTTTCTTTTACATTATATAACTCATCATTTACAGACGTGTTATTTTCTTTACTTAGCTTGCAGAGGTAATACTTGTGGTTCCACAGTGCTGTTTGGTTTAGGTAGTTCCCAACAAACCAGTCAGTGTAACAATTAACCAGCTTGTTAAGCCTAAAATATTTAGCAAAATATTTGATCATCACAAGTTTCCATCTGTGAGGGACAGCCTAGCATGACTTCACTGTTATTGCCCAGATGAGCTCTGTTAAGATATGCTCTACAGACAGACAGTCAATGGTATATTTAGCCTAACTCAAGGTGAACCCTTCAGCACTATTATTAGTGCAGCGTGTTAACTAGCTTCTCTTGAGGTTAAAGCTGAATGACAGCAAAACAGCCCCAGGTGATTTACTGATCGAGACTGTTCTCAAATGGCCTAGGTGAACAGGTAGCTGTGCCAACTTTTTCCCCAAAATAAACAGCCGTTAAGATGATGAAACAGCTTACACTAAATAAATAGTATCTACAGTTGATGGAAGATGGCTCTGCAAAAACTAAATTTTGTATTTTCCTTCTTAGGAAAAGAATTTCTGTTCTTCTGAGGACTCAGCATAGGAGAATACCCTGCATTGTTACTGTGTGAAAGAGACAGAGATGAGTACAGACTGAGCAAAGAGAACTAAGCACGGACACGTCAGTGAAGCTATGATAGAGAAGTTGTAAAAAGACTGAAATGATAGAGTACCCAAGGGCAAAAGTTAGCTAAGACTCAGTGAAAGGCCTGCATCCACACACACCGAGTTCTGATCATCTGCCTAACGCCCAAGGAAACAAACTTCTATCCTAGACTACAATTGAATGAACCGGTATCTCTGCTTTCCCTTACGTAACCAGACACTAATCTGATGCTAAAAACAGCAATTTCACACTACTGATGTAGTTCCTCATAGGGTTTTATGCTTTAAGTTGTTATTTTAAACTTCGTTGAGGAGTTGGTCTCTGTGATCCTTGTGGGTCCCTTCCAGCTTGGGATATTCTGTGATTCCGCAGGTTACACAGAAAAACTCAGCTAGCTGTAACTTTCCAAAAACATCTAATTTGCAGGGTGCTTTTAAACTCAGGAGTCGCCATAGTTTTTATTTTATTTTATAGTTAACATTTTCTAAGATTGTTAGTGCAATCCAAGGCAGCAGTGGTAACGTCTCACTTTGTTTAGCCATGCTAGATTTCCACGTTACATCATTTGCTGTGCCTGTGTATAAACTTCCTGTAGAGAAGGGGAAGGTTCACCTCATCGCTGCTCTAGAGAAAACACAATATGCTCCTGATGAGGAGCAGCATGACTGAGGATGGGATACTCCGGATAATTTTGTACTAATGAATTATTGCCACCAGTCATTTACAGTGAAAGCTGCTGACTGAACTAACAAGGATTTTCATTTAATTTTAGCCTGGAAGAGTTGTGACTCTGGTTGAAGACCCTGAGGTACTGTACTCCTGTTCTGTCTCTATAGTATAGAGACTGTCCTATTGTGTTCCCAGCCTGTGTAGTAAGTCTCTATTAATTTTTGCTTCTCTACAAGCCAATAATTGAGTTATCTTTACTGAAATGAAGCGTTTTCTCAAAATGACTTGAGAGTTACACCAATAACTCTTCATTATTTCAAATAAATCCATCAGTCTAAACTAAGCAACTGAAAGTCGTTTGGGTCTATTATTACTAAAGGTGTACCTTACAGTATTTTCCTAAGTAGTGACTTCAGCTCTCCTGCTATACAGCGCAGGTTTGTTTACTTTCAGTGTATGTATGGTGCCGAAGATGCACTGATATCAGACATCAGATGGTGTGTGAGAGCCATCATCTCAGCCTCCCAAGATAAAAACTGAAACAAATTAAGATTACATCACAGTGATTAAAAAGATTCACTTGCTTTAATTTTTGCTACACGGATAAAATGTTTAAGGAATGAAATGCCACAATTGTGTGTTTAGTTTTTACCTAATACTGTAAAATGAGCTCAGAGATAGAGGTAAGTTTGGCAGTAATTGTAAACTTTGACTGCTTTTGCAGTTAGCAAAACCAGCAAAATGCAGTGCACTGTCCCTCATTGTGATTTTCTGTACCTTTCTAGTAAGGGTTTTTTTCACATTACAGCACTGCTGGGTACCATTATGTTACAGACTCCTATATAAACAAAGAATGGTTATGTTTGTTGTCACTCCATTTCTATTGTTAAGCAAACTTACTCGTTGTCATAGAAACTTTTTTCCCCTTAGCAAACCAGTTTTGTTTGGATGGGTTTTTTTTCCCCTTTTCTCCAGAATCTGGTACAGCTCACACAAACATCAAGTGATATGAATGGGCTGTACTTCACTCTTAGCAACTCATTCTTACAGTTTCACAAGGTCACCTCACTCTGAGTCTCCCTTCACAGACTACAGCCACTATTCCACTGCGCACACATCCAAACGTTGGTGGCAGTGGTGCTTTCACTGGCAGTGCCAGCCCCCAGCTCCATGGCAGCTGTGTGTCCTGCAGCAGTGCACTGTGCTGTCTGGAAACATCTAGCTCACAGTTATTTGAATTTGCTCCATCCAAATCTCTGTGCCAGTTAAACGGAAACTACACTGAAAAGGAACACTGTACTCCTTGTCAGATTTCTGGCTTTTAATTTCCCATCATCTGAAATAGGATTCACCTACACTGAAAGCAAAATGAATGAAGTAGTGATGCTTTGTATGTATACATGAATGTAATGGATAACAAACCACAATCATTTTCCTGTGCTGCATCAAACAGACAAAACCGAAACGAACAGAAACAGCAAACTCAGATCTCACTCATCTACCCATCTAAAACTTTCCAGGAATATAACTCACCACAGTTAATATGTTCTCAGAGATTTTACCCACAATGAAGAAGAAATATAGAGACTTACAGAGGTGGTGATGAAATTTATCCCAGCAGTGTTTGCTTAGGAGCTAGCTATGCTATATCTAATTGTACAAACTCAAGGTTCAGCTCAGCTTTTTCTTCTTGGGCTCAGTGTCAGCGTGGCAGCACTAGTGCTCTCATGCTGCCAGGCCTGTGACAGAAGGGACAGCCTACCCTTAAAAGTGAAACTGGAAACACAGACAGGACTTGAATAAAATTACTTGGAATTCGGCACTATTTACAATTTTAATTTTCACTGCACTATATTTGTGAGGTTGGGAAGATACCTGATATCCTTTCTGTCAGCTCTCTAACAGACTGCGTTCAGAAGCTCGTGAAGGCTATCTATTACTTCAGATTTAGTTGCAACAAGAAATTGTTCCGTAAGAAAAGCCTCAGCATCAGGAAGAAGGTAGAGGACTGATGTGCGTAATTACTGTCTTGACTGAAGACTTCCTAAATGGAACAGCCCTCTTGATTTAGGACTCCAAGAACAGTGTGAGAAATAGCTATAAAAAGACTGAAAATGGAAGAAAAAAATTTCAAGTGTTTTGCCAAAATAAAGCAGAAATACATTCATTTCCGAGTACGCTTTTAAACCCTGCTTGGATTTTCTTTTCTTATGTCCTCCCACAGGGCTGCGTGTGGGGCGTTGCTTACAGACTGCCAGCTGGACAAGAATGCGAAGTCAAGGCATACCTGGACTTCAGAGAGAAGGGAGGCTACAGGACTACAACGGTTGTTTTCTACCCAAAGGACTCGTCAGTCAAACCCTTTGATGTACTGCTGTACATCGGCACTCGCGATAACCCCAACTACCTCGGCCCTGCGCCGCTGCAGGAGATCGCTGAGCAGATCATTGATGCCGTGGGACCCAGCGGAAGAAACACGGAATACCTGTTTGAACTCGCTAATTCTATGAGGAATCTTGTACCAGAAGATGTAGATGAGCATCTCTTCTCCTTAGAGAAACTAGTAAAGGAACTCCTGGAAAAAGAACAAAAGCTAAACTGCCTATAGAAGAACTTCTTTCAGCGGTATTGCTTCATCTTCAGAGGAATGGTTTTGTTGCACAGTGGGTATATGACTTGGAGGCATATTGCTCTGTACTATGCTACCTTATTTATTTAATAGTGCATTCAAAAGAGTAGTTAGTCATTAAAACGTACTGTTTTAAAAAACATTCTTTTGGGAATCTATAGAAAGGGCAGCAGGGGAAGCGTTTTAGGTTTGAATTTGGTATATTGGTATTTTACCCAAGGATTACATCTTTCTTTATAAAAATCACCAGGGAACCACTTAAGCCTCTCCGTTACTTCAGGTTTAAAAAAAATCTCCACAATATTTTTTCTGATCAAAATCTGCATTCACTTACAACTCCTGAGTCATTGAAGCGATGGTTCTTTCCAATTCAAGACCACCAGCGTGGAGCTCAGTGCAGCAAAAGAGAGAGATGTGGAGTACTTGTTGTAAATCGCATAGTAAATGTGTGGTAGAACACTTCCATCAGTGTTCAACTTCACGGAAATGAAGTTATTCCACTGCATCAGTGACCTCATCCCATAGATCCTAGCTTGTCCTTAGGCACAGAGGATAAAGTGTTTCAGTGGTAGGAAAATAGTCTTTGCCCTTGGCTCATTATGTCATGCCCCTGAAAAGCACAACACAGGGTGCTCTAACATCAACAAGCCATACTGTATCAGTGCCTTATTTTAGTTTTCAAGGTTAATATCAAGAATAAGTCTAAATTATTGAAATCAGCTGAGAGTATGACTTGAGCCACAGTGCAGCAAGAATGCTCAGAAACTCAGCTCAGATATCTGCCTTTAGATGCTGGTGCAATTCCATGTCTTAAAAATTCACCAGTCTCTGAGGATACAGTTTAAGTCAGCAGTTTTCAAGCAGCATTTCAGGGATTTGAAACAAAAGGCCATTAAGAAAGGAACCCCCTTTTCAGCCAACAGAATGCGTTGTATGGGCTGCCAGTCAGCCAAGGTTGGAAAGCCACCAGCTGAGGCCAGCAGCCTTACTTTATGCAAAACAGAGGTAAACGGAGCTTCCGTCCCCACAACGACTTGTCTCGCTTCTCAAAATCTTAAGTTATTTTTGTGACTTTTATCAAAACGTATTTTTGTATGTTAACAAAATACCATGTAGCATCAGGTCTTTTCATACAAGGAATGTATATATTCAGTAGTAGTTCAGAAGTCTATATATTTTGCATCGGTACTTGCAAAAAACACCTGTTTCTATTATACAAGTTGTGCATTTTCTTTCTTTGCATTGTCCTGTTTTATATTTGTAATTTCTCAAAAATGCTAAGGTTATCAGAGTAACAAGCTGCTGTTATTTCTCTTGGCCACCTACAAAAGTCAAAAAGAGCATTTGCAAAAGGCACCTAGACAAGTAGACTGTAGGATATTACATTTCAAACCTAAATTCTAGATAATTAGACCGTGTGAGATATGTAGCCGAGAAAGCTGTATTTTTTAAATACCAGATTACAAATTCAGTGTGCTTCTGGCATCTCTCACGCGTACACTCATTGGTGGGAAAAAAAGCAGATTACTTTTTAGAATCTGCCGTTCAATGGTTGAATGCTGCCATTTTAAAAGGACGTAATAGGGTCTCACTGGATGGATGACTCTAGCCTGCAGAAGCAAACCTTCTGATCACGTCAGTATTAGAATCGTATGTAGCGAGGCCCCATTCTTCAGTCGGTACTTGAGTTACATGCAAACTCCTATGGGGTTCTTGATTCTCCACTGCACTGTGCTGGTTTAGGATTGATATGACTAATGCACCTGTAGGGCAGGACAGAAGGGTGGTCAGGACATCCAGGTGTCTGTCCATAATGGCAGTCATTTCAGATGCCTGACAACGTAATGACACCAACATCTGAGTGACTTCGCGCACCAAAGACTGACAGTGACAGCCAACACCCACATCAGCACCGATGAACACATGCCATTAACACATGCGTTTATTCCCTTTGACTTAAAGAACAAGTCTGAAGTGTTAGGGGATACTCAGCTGTTACTAAAAATGTTAGGTATGATTTATTTCACGAATACGTAAGCATTCCTCCTTCAACAGAACAAAACCCACTTCTTTTCTTGTGCTTGCCTCGGATACAGACAGGCTGTAGTAAAGTTCAAACATGTGGAATGGCATGTCCACTTGATGCATTTTGTAATTCTTTCCTCCAAAGCTTATCTGTGTTCCTCAAAACAGGGCAAGGGATGCACACGCTCGCTAATGATCCAAAAACAATGGTGATGATTCTCTCTTTGAAACTATATTTAAGTACTGTGTTGGGGCATTGTGGTTATGTATGGCTCTACACTTTGTATCTTTAATTATATTCAGGACATTGTTGGTTCATTTGCTTTCCAGATTCATAAAATTTGCAATAATATCTGTAATGATACATTCCAGTTTGTGCATACAACTTCAATACAATAAAATGCATCACCTTTATTAACGGTGTTGGAGATAGAAACTTCCAGTAATGTTACATTTACGAGGTATCCAGTAATAGGATGGACACCACTGTGTATCTTAATGGCATCTGGTTATAAAATGCTGTTAGATATAATGATGAAAAATGATGTGCACGAGCTAGCTACCACTATGCAGTAATAAATGATGCCAACATAAGCAATTAATTAAAGCACTGGAAGCACATCCAAGCCACCCTTCCGACAGCTTCAGTCACCAGCACAAGCCTGGTAAGCTTTCAGATCTGTTGCCCACCACAAAATTAATACATGCTTTCTGTATGCCACATGCTTATTTTTCTTCCCTCCTTGATAGAACCAAATCTAAATTTGTGACAAAAGGATACGAGATATTTTAATATACAAACGCACATACAAGAAGCCATCTCTAAGCTGTTTCCAGCAGTCTGAATGTTTCAGCTAAACGCCAAGCTGCTGGTGTGCGGGGGGATGCTGGCTGTCCGCACAAGCAGGCAGCAGCACAGCAAACCACCAGCATGGCACTGTATCCTGAATTTCTGCTGTGCAAGGATATGATTTGTGTAAGGTCAGAGAGAGACTGTTTCTCAAGTAATTAGGCTTCTCCAGCAGTCTTCTGCAGAAGCCTGACTTCACCCATACCTTCATTTCAATTGCCAGCTACTCACTATTCCAGCTTCATTCCTTCAGTATTCTTATGCTATGATCATTTCCTTGCTCCTCTGTCTTTTTCTTCAGGAAACTTTCCTTCACTTCTTCCTCTCCTTTATCTCAACAATCTTGCCCGCATTCTTTTGGTCTTTTACAGCCTACGTCTTCTCTCCTGGCACCGTGCTCTCATTGTACATGCATTTTAACTGGATTAATTATCTTCCCAGCCAAACTTTAGCACATGTTAACAGGAAAAAAATTATGTGCTTAAATAAATAGAATACAGTAGCACAGTTCAAAAGTATTTGCTAGACCTGTGACCGCTGTTTAATACAGACTTAGCTATCTCACCTACATTACGTCCATCTAGGAATTGTTCTTCCTATCAGGGCAAAAGTTAACCCAGGGCATACAAACCATTTATTTAAACAGTTTGGGTTAACTCAGCTCACTTTACCAACGTACAGACGTACATACATCCATCATGCTGTCAGCCTGGAACAAACCACCAGAAACCAACCCATTTGCACAGCCCACACAGCAGCCAGAGCTTCCTTTTTGCATCACCCCCTTCCTGTGCCTTCATACTCCTCACACCAGCCGCCTATGGGGTCAATTCTCTCATTAAACATTTAAGAATTAAGAATTACTGCATGCTACCGAAACATTCCCATCATCCCCACATTATGGCCCTCCCCCAGCTGCAAGGCACATGGTACACTGCTCCACATTTCTCCTTCCTCTAGCATCTCCCATTTTGGCCCAACCACGTCTCAACACTTTGGTCTTAACTGGAGATAAAAGCAAGCACTTGCCTCATTATATTTGCCTGAGCATTAAATAGTGTTATTTCTTTGACCTTCCAAGCCTATCCTGTGTAATAGAAACCTTGTTGGCACTATTCTAAAGACCTGGGGGGAAAAAAGAAACAAGGATTCTGTGACACAGCCCAGCCAGCAGTTACACTGGTGCTCCCATGGTGCGCTTTGCTGATGGGAGCAATGCAGGGCGACCAGCAGTTATGGCACTAACAAAAGGTGCACACTGCCCCGTGCAGAAAGTTTGTTGTGCTGCACTTGAAGCTTTAAGCCTTCTAGTACAAGGATCAAAGCTTCAGTAGATTTCTGCTGTAGCAGATATTTGAGTGGAACTATCCGGTAACTGCTGGGTTCCAAGGGATGGAACACCTCCCCGTGAGGACAGGCTGAGAGAGCTGGGCTGTGCAGCACGGAGAAGGGAAGAATCTGGGAGACCTCAGAGTGGCCTTCAGTATCTGAAATGGCTGTAAGAAGGAAAGGGACAGACTCTTTAGAGGGATTTGCGTGACAGGACAAGGGGAAATGGTTTGTAACTAAAAGAGGGGAGATTTAGACTGGATATAAGGAAGAGGTTTTTGATAATAAGGCACTGGCACAGGTTGCCCAGAGTGGTGGTGAGTGCCCCATCCTCGGAGACACTAAAGATCAGGCTGTATGAGGCTCTGAGCACTGATGGAGCTGTGGCTGTCTCTGTTCAGTGCAGGGGAGTTGGACCAGATGGCCTTTAAGGGTTCCTTCCAACTTAAATGATTCTATGATTCTAGTACAAGTAACAAGTGAGGTG
Organism: Tragopan temminckii; assembly: GCA_028571105.1. NCBI lineage: Eukaryota > Metazoa > Chordata > Aves > Galliformes > Phasianidae > Tragopan > Tragopan temminckii. The sequence goes on along the minus strand of JAOWBP010001760.1, from coordinate 520,000 downwards.
TAAATAAATAGCAATAGGTTTTTGTCCACACCAAAGCAACGAAGAAGAAATTCTTATAAGAGAAAGATGTGAATTGTAGCCATTCCACGCATAATTATAATCCTGTACAAAATGTCTGCCTTCCAGTTTCCAGGCTTACTCTATGTGTACAGCAGTGCTGACTGGTCTGTCACAACACACCAGGATGGCTCCTTTCTGGGACATGGACGAGAGGAGCTGCAGCAGGAGTGGAGATGCTGAGAATCATAGAATCATGAAAGTGGAGAAGACCACTGAGATCATTCAGTGCAACTCCAGCCTACTGCCCACGTCCCTCAGTGCCGCATCCCCACAGCTCTGGGACACCTCCAGGTGACCCCACCGCTCCCTGGCAGCTGTGTCGGTGCAGAATCACTTCTGGAGAAGG
>JAOWBP010001760.1:469403-493922 GCA_028571105.1 Tragopan temminckii | reverse complement strand
CCTCTTCTCCAGACCCAACAGCCCCGCTTCCCTCAGCCGCTCCCCATCACACTTGTGCTCCAGACCCCTCACAGCTCCGCTGCCCTTCTCTGGACACGCTCCAGGCCCTCAGCTCTTTCCCGCAGCGAGGGCCCAGCCCTGAGCGCAGCACTCGAGCTGCGGCCTCACCAGTGCCCGTGCGGAGGGACGGCCAGCTCCCGCTGCTGACACCGGGGTGCCGCTGGCCTTCTTGGCCACCCGGGCACACTGCTGGCTCACGTTCAGCCGGCTGTCAGCTAACGGCCCGCAGCCTTTACCTCCGCACAGCTCGCCCGCCACTGCCCCAAGGCTGCAGCGCTGCGTGGGGCTGCCGTGGCCAAAGCGCAGCACCTGGCACTTGGGCTTGGTGAACCCCTTCCCACTGGCCCCCACACTGGTCAGATCCCTCTGTAGAGCCTTCTGTTCTCAGGCAGATCAACACTTCCCTCCAACTTGGTATCACCTACACACTTACTGAGTGTGCACTCAATCCCCTCATCCAGATCACCTATAAAGACATTAAACAGGGTTAACCCCAGTGCCAACCCTAGGGAACACCACTCGTGACCAGCTGCCAGCGGGATGTAACTCCATTCATCACCACCCTCCAGGCCTGGCCCTCAGAGAAGAGTACACCTGTCCAAGTCATGGGCTGTAGCTCCTGCAGGAGAATAATGTGGGAGACAGAGGCAAAGGCTTCGCTAAAGTCCAGGTAGACTGCATCAGCAGTAGTTTCCCTCGTCCTTTCCCTCATTCACCAGGCGAGTCACCGCACACACACGCCATTACGCCCACTGGGATCGAACTGGGCTGCTCGCTGCGGCTCACGCTGGGGCTGGAGGGTGAAGGGATCAGCAGTGCTTCCAAGCAGCACTGGAACATGAGGCGCTGACCCCTCCACCCCCCAGGGGGCTGAAGTTTCCAATGCCGAAAGACAAGGGGAAAAACCCTTGGGGAAATTAACTGGGGAAGGGCATTAGGGAAAAACACAGCCAGCACTGCCGCGCAGGGTCCGGGCTGGGAAGGGAGCGGCTGCGGCAGCACGGCGACAGTCAGACGCTTCTGCTATTTTCTCCCCACAGATCACTTTGGTTTCTGTGTGGGTGGCTCACGCGCACAGAGGTTCGAGGGTAAACGTCTCACAAGAACAGGATGTCCTTTGCACCCAGACCGTATCTTGGTGTGTTTTGGGGGTCAGCAAGTGTCCACATCCCAGCATTCTCCCACGGACTGCCCTCTCTCTCGCACACCGCGGCCCCGTGAAGCCCAACAGCCGCGTGGATGGAACCCGCCTCAACCGACGAGCAGAAGGCTGCGGGATGGGCACAGCCCTGCAAGCACCTCCACATCGGTGGTGGCACTGCTGGCTGATGGGATGGGCTGCGATGGGCTTAATTCTGCCCCACACTTGAATGGAAAAAGATGACTTCTGCTGCTCCAGCCGGTTGTGATAAATGGCATTTCACACAAAGCCGGCAGATGTAATCAGTTTAAGCCAGATGCCTGAAGTACGAGCCTTATCTGAATCGGTTTTGGAGCCTGACCTTTACGGGGCATGCTTTGTACAAAATGCTGCCATTTTTCAGCCCTCCAGGCATACATAGGCAAAGCTGTTTGTGAATCTTCTGAGGAGCCTCAGAGGTGGCAGGGGGCGAGGGAAAAAGAGGGAGATTCTTATCTGGGAGAAGAAGGAAGAGGTGTGCTGCTCAGACTGCAGCCACCCTGTGCCCAGCAGCAGCAAGACACAGACATGTGTCCCATAGCAGTGGCTGTGGGACACACAGGGCACTGGTAGCTGCTCCCAAAATAACCCCCAAGGGCTGAGGATGTGCACGGTGTGGGATGGCAATGCAACCCCCAAGCAGACGTGCACTCGCAGTGGGGCAGGCTGACGGCACCACAGGTGACATTAGTGCTGGGTCCCGGTGGGATTACTGCTACATTACCATGCGTCCATCTCATCGGGGAGGTGCCTACAGCTTCTGTCTTTGTAATCTATTTCTTCTCTTAATGCAATTGAGAAATCTGGTGTTTGACACGCCGTGGTAGGGAATGCTGCTGGCACCAAGCAGGTGCATGGTGACAGGTGGCCACCAAGCCAGCAGAGGACATGGCACAAACACATGCCAGCCCCCCTGGGGGCCCTGCCTCACCGTGGGCACCATGGCACCGAGCAAAAACTGAGCAAAGTTGGGTTTTCCGTAGAAGAAAGAGCAAGCCACCCACGCGCCAGGAAATCTCTCCTCTGGGTGTGGGTGGTGGGGGCCCCAAGATGAGCTATCTCTAAAGGGCAACTCTGGGGATACCTAGAGATCGGCATCGGTGTGGATTTGGCGCACAAAGGAGGAAACATCAGCCTCAGCAGCTGGGGGTTGGGCTTTTTTTCTTTTTTTTTTTCTTTCTTTTTTTTCTTCCCCTCAAAGCTCTGTTTTAGTAGCTTGTTTTCAAGGCGGTTAGAAAACAGGAGCCCCCCCCATCACCGTGCTCACAGAGTCTGGGATGCTTTTACCCTTTTCAGTGGGAAATACCATGGGTAGCAGCAGCCCAGGCCCAGCCCTGCGCAGCGTGGGCAGCACCCCCAGCTGTCCCCAGCAGCTGTGCACCCCTCGGCCCCTCACTGCCCCACAGCCGTTGGAATCTAGGAGCCTAGGATGGGGAAATCACAGCCAGCACCTCCCCCCAGCTGAAAGCCAGGGCAGATTGCAGCTCGCCTCTACCGGCTGTAGAGAACAATGTGAAACTCCTACACCCACGCAAGCAGGCAGAGGCTCTGGCACCACAGGCACGGCCCTGACATTTGGGTTCTGGAGGCTTGGGTGCAGCTGCTGGGGCCACACCTGTGCTCTCTTGGGAGGGAGCACACATGGGTCACGCACCTGAACTCCCCAGCCGTGCCATTAGCATGCGAAGGTGGGAAGAGGGTGGTGAACGTGGTTGGGTAAAATTTGGGTATCCCCAAGATCCTACTCCACACTCAGAAGCACTGTAGGTTGCGCTACGAGCTGACGTATGAAATGAAATGAGCTCCTGCAGCTGGCGGAGATCTGTGCCTGGCTGGGGAACAGCTGGCTCCAGCTCTGCACGTAAGAAAACTCAACGGAGGAGGAGGAAAAAATCCCCAGTGCCGGGTGTTTATGTTTCAACCCTGCTCCAGCTGATGCGCTCCAGCTGACGGAGCCAGCCGGCTGTTTGGGATCAAACCCGGAGGCTTTCCCCACACCGTACCAGGGAGAGCGGGACCAGAAGGCAGGGCACAGCAGGGGCCAGGGAGCGTGCCAGCAGCGTGCAGCAGGGCTGGGTGCTCTGAGAGAGCAGCGCACCACACGTGGCACAGAGCCGCGGGGCTCTCCAAAGCTGGGAGAGGAAGATAAACAAGGAGAGAATTACCAAAAATGACACATGTGCTGTGGCCAATGCCCCTCCCGCCAACACAGGCTTTCCTACAGGGCAATTTGATTATCAAAACAACAGGACGAGCATTTCTCAGTACCTCTACTGCAAAAGCAGCCTGCAATTTCAGCTCGCTGCGCCACTGCCTTTCCCACTGCAGTCATGGCCAAAATGATGTCTCAGAATAGCAAGCCCTACAAAAAACAAACTCTACCTCCCCATTTGTGGCAAGTCTCAGCTCGTGAGCAGACTATCCCTGCCCTCTTCCCAGCATCCAGGTGACGTGTTGGGCAGCCCGTGCTCAGTTTACCTATCCAATCACGGGATGTTTTCCAAGTGTAACAACTTGAGGAGAACATCTACTAGAAAAAAAAAAAACCCAAAAAACGAAGTACTTAAATACAGTAAGAGCAGGGAAATTTATGAAAATCTGTTGTTTGTCTCCCTCCTGTGGAGGGATGCACTACATAAATAACACCCTCGCCGTACCTGGGACTAATCCTGCACCTCTCCAAAATAGCTGGGGAAGTGGTGTTTGCAGGCTGCGCTGCTGGGGCTAGCAGGAGGAAAGCTGGCTGAGTGCCCAAGCAGAGCTCCGACCCACACCTCACTTGCTGCTGGATGCTCCCAGAGGGCAGGATCAGGCTTTTAGAAAACAGAAACAGCCCTGAAAACAGCCTGGGGCAGCTGTACCCTTGGCACTTCTGCTGGAGGAAGGTCCCTTTAAAAAGTAATCTTAGGGAAGAGGAAGGAACGGGCAAATTACTGGTGAGACTTCACTTGAATCTTTGTTGTTTTTCAAAGTCAGCCTTTGGCAAGTCAGGCATGGTGAGCCAAAGCAGCCCCTTCTTTTAAGGTCTGAGGTTCCAAAATAATAGCAATGTACTTTGTACTGTCATTTCTGCACACAGAATCCCGAGCTACTCCCACCTATCTAAAAGCTTTAAAACAGCCTCTACTCTGCTGCTAAAACATCTTTCTCCCATCCTCGAGGTGGCCCAGGCAGGCTGACAGTCTGAACACCGGGATCTTTGCATGCTGCACCATTGTTGAGCACTGAGGCAGGCAGGCAGCATTGCTGCCTCGTGTCTTTCCCTTAAGTTACCTTGAATCACACCAGCTGCTAGGGCTCCTGGGTCACAGCTTCTCACATTATCCCTGCACAGGAGAAGTGTCCTCATGAACAGAATAGCCTCAGTGCTGGGTACCTCCAGGTGAGCCCTGCTTCTTAATAACTAGATGCACACCACGAGCGATCCGCTACTCACAGCTGGCACAGCATTAGTGCAAAGCGCTGCCAGCTTGCGAGGAACAAAGTCAGCATTTATTCCAAGATCAATCAGCAGCCACGGAGGCTCAAAGGAAGGCAGTAATAAGCCACAGTACGCTTGTTGGGCAGGCAGCCAAAGGCACACCTGCTGCACGTGGCCGTCGCACGCCGGCACTGGGGACTGCCTTGAGAGCCCCGAAATGGGGATCCTGAGATGGGAAGGCAGAACGGAGCGCTTCAGCACAGAAGTGGTAAGAGGTGTGGATCTAGGAAAGGGTCAGGGGCTTTAGCAGCAAGTCTCAGCTGAGCTGTGCTAAAGGATGGAGAGCAGCAAAAAGTAATGTCATTCTTTAGTTAAGGGGAGCTCGAGAGGCATCATCCCTTCACACGAGTGCAAAACACAGCCCATTCCTGCCTGCAGCCTGTGTCCAGCCCTGACTCTCCCCAGCATTCTTTTAAATGGTCAATTTAGAATGAAGACACCAAACAATCAAGAAATACGAAAGTAGAGAAAGTCTGAAGACCGGCAAAGTTTGCTTGGTAAGACTGAGTGTGGATACGTTGCTCCAAATAAGCAGTGTCCGTGCTCCCCCAACAAGATTGCGTGGCTCCATGCTCCCAAGCTAAGGAGAAAAGCCCAGATTGGGTATTTCTGTGGAGCTGCTGTGCTCGAGCTGGTTGCTGAATCTCTTTGACGTTTATGGATTTAGCACCAAAGCTAAGCAGGCTTGACATCTAGCATTTGACAGGGCTCCTGTAAGTCAAGCCAAACCCCCAAGAAAGCAAGTTGCACAGGTAATAGCAAATCAATGCAGTTTTATTGGCCACTGTAGTTAAGATGTGTAGTATTAGATAATTTTAACAAACAAAATAGAGAAAAAAGGGTACTTGTAAAAATAAGCTTTTCTGGAGTTTTCCAGAGCAAGGTGCCAGATACCACAACACAACTTTTTGCCACAGTAAGGGAAAACAAAACCTCATAATGACCAAGAAACAACTATTTCAGTTCCAGCATGGACACACAGACTTGCCTCTTGCTTTTGCCCACACCTATAATAATTTTTGACTGCTCAGAAGCAAATTTAACAAAGAAGTGGCAGGTGCGAGTTCAGGTCAATCTAATCCAAATCTCATCTATGGTGAAAGAAACTGAGATTAGCAGTTGCTGAGAAAAAGGGTGGAACAGAAGCGTTGTGAATACACAAGCCACAGAGCTGAAGGAATTGCAGTAACAGCAGTCTTGAACGCATGGACAAGCAGCAGCGCTCATCTTGTCACCAACTCCAAACTGTGCTTGCACAGTTATTTGCAGGTGGCTCCAGCAGCTTTTCCTGGGAGAACAGGGACATATGGAAAACCTGTCCTTACGCATGGCACACAGTCTTTTTCCACGATGAAGTCTAGTAAGTCACAGAAGTTCACCTTCTTGTAACCAGTAGCATGTACTACTTCACTTCCAATTACTGTCGTCTCTTGGAAGAGATTCTGGAGTCTTTCACACTGGTAAGACCACAGTTTGGAATTACATCTCAGTTTCCAGCAGCTTACTCCTTCCACAGAGTCGTTCGTTGTTCTTCATATTGAGGAAAACACATCCTGAACACCTCACATACTCTTTCAGTTTCAAAGATCAGCCTGACTTTCACCTGGTTGGATGGCATTTATTACCTGTATGCTTCCTAGCCTATATACGTTGGAAGTTGAAAGCAATTACTTTACCTGTACAACCCTCTTCACTAGCTTTTTCTCCCCTCCAAAATACACAACGTATTATGCCCCTAGACAGTCTCCAGCATGCCTGTGCCTCCCACACTAAAACTGGGCAAGTTGCTTTAACACTTGATCTAGTTTTCAAAAGTCACATTTCTGCACTATTTCCTGCAAACATGAAAGTTACCATTACTGAAGCTAGGCCAACAACATTTAGGTTTAAAAGATGTTACAAAAATATTCCACGTGCATGACATTCCCATCCTCAATCATTTAGCAAGCTAAACACCTATTTTCGTGACCGTTTGTGCTCTATGAGCAACACAACAAGTCTTCTCCTAAGGAGCTTTATTTCCTTTGCATATGACTTGCAAAATAAGTCCTTCAGTTTGTTGCGCAAAGCGGATAAAGAAGGCAGGCTATGGCAATTTGGTATGTTTAGCATGGTGTCAAAGAACTCTTTCCACAGCTCAGCATTGACAAGCCTGCAAAGAACCAAAAAACAATAAAGGTATAAAAAAAAAAATTTCAAAGTTTAAACTGCTAAAATATCATTTCCTGCTTTTACCCCGTGAAGCAGTTCCCATGCAATTAAACCCATGGCTTTTAAAGCACTGACACGTAAGTGCAAGCAACACTGAACAGAATATAGGTCTGGGTCTAAGGTTAACAATACATCTCTATAGAGAAGAAAGCTTTTGAAAAGATCTTTGACACCAACCTTCTGAAGGATCCTTCAGGCTTCCAGACACCGCTTTCATTCTTCACTTGCATGTAAGTACCAAACAGCATGCAGTAGACTGTTGCTGCAATGCCAAAGTAGTCTGTCTAAGCAAAGTACAGACAAGTTCCACATTAAAGAGGCATACCCAGACCACCAAAAATTAAACAAAACAAACAACAAAATAGAAAGAACTCAAAGCAAAATATCCCCCCACTCCTTGGAGCTAAAAGAGCAGCCTCCATAAGAAGAGGGTTCCGGATGATGCCCTTAGAGCAGTGAGCTGAACCTACAGCACTGGTGCAGAAGTTTACTATTTCTATACTCTATTTATACTAGATGCATGCCTTAAGCCCTGAATATTATGGCTGTCTATACAATCTCTTACCTGGTAGTTCCACGGTTTCTGGGTCAGCATTTCAATACACTGGAACCCAGAAGTTTCACACTTTGCAGTAAATGCAGTTCCTTCAGGAAAGAGTTTCATGTCTATACTCTGTCCCAAATCAATGAGTGTCAGGCCATGAGAGAGATCATCTATGTCACACGTATCATTGTCCAGAAACCTGTAACCAAGACAAGAAGCAGCAATCAGAGACTATAATACCACGATATGGTGGCATCTCACATAGTAAAGGGAAATACTTGCCTTTCTCCAAGCATGAAATTATCGGGTTTAATGTCACCATGAATGATTTTGCAGCTATGGAGTTCTTCTACCATATGAAGAATTTTTACAGCAAAATAGACTACAAATGCTTGAGGCATCACCTTTTCAGGAAGCTTTTTGTAAATGTTTATGGCATTCTGCATAAAAAAGAAAACAAAGATAGGAAAGAACCATCAGCTACACAGAAACAGCTCTATGTGGATTTCATGTTCGTATTGATAATAAGCACAGACTAAGCTCACAGTGAAGTTCCATAAAATGAAGAGACTTCTGCATATCACAACATAGCAGCACTCAAAAAGGAACACAGATGTTCAGAGCACAAGTTGAGTACACTTACCAGCAAAGTTCCATAGTTATAGAGCTCACCAATCAAAATGCTTCCATTTTGAAAGAAATGAGCAGAATAAAGGTGGATATAAAGATGATGTATACTTGGATCGAGCCTTTCTACCAGTTGGGTTGCTATGTAAAATTCCCAAGGATTGGCAGGCTTCTGGACCTGTAACAAAAAAGGTTCATTACTAGGTGTATCTGCTAACAATAAAGCAGTTCTCAGCTTTTTTTCTTGAACATCAGACTAATGCACCTAAGCACTTTTGATGAAACAAAATGCTTGTATCTACAGCATTCAACCTCAGGATAGTGAACTCAATCATATTGAATCATTGTTCCATTGTGGCTTATATGCTTTTTAGCGTTATTTAAAATGTCAGTCTTTAACGTTGAAGTTTCAGTCTCCTGTTGGCAACATACACTTTGTTTAAGGGAAGGTTTACAGTGAGTTCAAAACAGGAAAGCCGGATTCTGAGCCTCAGGGGGAGGAAAGAAGTTTCTTAGACATTACCTTTACCTATTAGAAAGCTTCTAGTTAAGGTGTTCTACAAAAATATTTATTTGCAGGAAGACTAAAATATTGTGGATTCACAAAAAAATTTCAAAGCTACAAAAAAAAATCTGATGGGGGTGAGGTGTTGACTCAATCACACAGTCACATTTCAGCCAGGCTGTAGTAAGTGTACACATGGGCTTTTAGCCAACAGCAGACACAGGGTTGCACGATCTAGCATAACCCTCTTGTGCTAAGCTGACCTCACAGTTGTGCAGACTTTCTTTTTGGCAGTAGTTCTGATGAAAGTCCATCCTATCACCTGTTGCTCATTCCTGCAGTGAAGCAGCCTGCAGAAGGGGAGAGTAGGGAGGGAGCTGCTCAATCTATGATTGCCATCTAGACAAGCTTGTTTGTTAATAAAACTGCACCCTAGAGGCATCAACTAGCAGAGTATGCAACAGCCAGCTGCCACCAGAAAGGCTGGCTGCACAATGCAAAATGAGTGCTGACTGAGTGCAGAACGCTTGTGGAAAGCTAGCAGGTACATACTTGGGAAGGTGCAGGGCCCTTTCAGCGTGACCTTATAGTATCAGCAGTTGCATCAATTTAGTTCACAGCAAACGAAAATGTGTATAAGAGCATTCACACAAGTAGCCACCTTTGTTCAGCTGAGAAAGATACCCTAAAAATTATGGCCAGGTTACTTGCGACTACTTAATAGAGAGAAGATCAAGAGGAAATCAAGACAAGTTGATAAAAATAAAATAACTTTCCACACAGAATGCATCAGGCATTGCAGCACTCAAACTGAATAAAGCTTGACCTGAGCAGAATTAATCCAGGGAGGTATTAGATTTACTGGAAGACTACAGAATTTTCCAATACTACTTACCTTGAATATTACTTTCTGATTGTTTCTAGGGTCACTTGCATTCAGAACAGAAGCCTGGTAGACTTGAGCAAAAGCTCCTTCTCCAACCAAGCTGTCCACACAGACTGAGAGGGAACCTTTACAAGACAGAAGAGATTAGCAAGTCCCACTTGCAAACTTCAGCAAAAAGATGCAATTACTCAGCCAAAAGAAAACACACCAGTCATATATGTTAGTGCTTTAATGCTAGTGCTAGGCTTTCTCTACTTGTTCTTCTTGCTAACCAAGCTTTTCATAAAAGAGAACCCGTAATCACCCTTGAGAAGGAGTGCTGTGAAGTACCACGTACTTAAAAAAAAAAAAAATCAGTGTTTCTATTTTTGCTTGACTCCAAAGTGCACTTCTTAAAAAGTAAACACTAATGTTTACACGCAAGTATGTTGCAATTACTGTCACACAGACTCTGTTGACAGAGGACTGCTGCTGTCCCATACAAAGTGCAAGAGTTGCATCATAGATTACCAGGAGAGGAAAACTAGCAAAGATTTTTGCTCCTTACTCAGAAGGCCAGTCAAAAATGCTTGCATTCTAACTAAAAAAGACAAAACAAAGTGGTCCAATTTCGAATTTTCAAGTCCAGATAATCTGGAAACTATTTGGATATGTGCATAAGTCAGTCGGATTAGAAAAATAAATAGTTCAGAAGTTTCCAGAAAAGTCTGTAACAAGTGCTTCAGAATGAAATGTTTGAAGTAGCTCTTACCAAGATGGAGTTCAGCCCTCGCTTGGATAGGTGGAAGAACAGATTTCCATTTAAAGTAGTTGGCATAGGTACTGAGTGGTTTAGGGAGCTCTGATAAGAATTTGCAAATCAATTCCTTATCCCAAGGGTTCTCAACAAGGACTTCAGGAAAAAAAGAAAAATATTTAAGCCGTAAGAGTGTCATTTCAAAGAGGTACCACAAGCTTATAATTGAATGAGTATAATTAATCCACACTTATCCTTCCATTGCTTGTGTATAAGCAGCAATCCCTTGGCAGGAGCCACAAGACACTGTGCTTTCTTCAGTGACCACCTTCACAGTGGAACAAAGCACTGCTCCAACAACATGACACCGCTCCAGTCTCAGACTTCACAGAAGAAAACCATAGCCAAGGCTCCGTACCTGAAGCTCCACCAGTCCTCGCTGTCCTGCTGTCCTGCTCAGTTCTGGACAGTTTTTCACAGGAAGTCTTGTCCACACCAAGAGATGAAGAATATTCAGCTCTACTAGTGGTAATCTGCTCATGTAATTTGTGAGAAGCAGCTGCAGTGATGGCATTTCCTTGACACTCTCCTTGTTTTGCAATGTGTTTAAGAGCAGGGCTATATATTTAAGAAAAAATAAACAACTTTTAATTGGCAGTACTTCCATGCCATTTTTACCTCTTCAGTAAGCCAGAAGTACAAACAGCTGTACTTGCTGCCTTTGCCATAACCATAAGAACTCTGGGCATGGCTAGCCATATAAAGAAAAAGAACAACCTCTACAAGCTATCTACATCTTCAAGCAGCAAATAAATCTGCCCAAAACCAACAGAGCCCAGCAGGCTTATCAGCATTCCTTATTTGCTCATGACTCTTTTATGCATTGCAATCACTGACTCCTTAATAATGCCTGCACATCATTTCTGACAAAGCCTTCTGTAGAAAACCTCACGCTCTGGATCAAAGATACTTCACACACCAACAGTTCTGCTCAGCTGCTCCAACCTCCGCATTAATAACACTGAAAAATGTACCCCACAACAGGAAGCACGCAGGCAGAATTGGCAAGCTGAAGTTTGCCTTCAAATGCATGTAAGCAAGCTCTTTACTTGATCAGGACTTTACCAAATCATTGAAAATGGTGCTTGCACCTGCGTGTGAAACGTACGTTACAAAAAAAGGTACTGTTGAGCCTCCCATGGAAACCCTTTAAAAAGACACCATGGGAGATCCAGACAACCACCAACACAATAATTAAGTTGCTGTAGGTGAAAGTCAGGCATTTGCCAAACGTGTCACTTTCACCCACACACTCTGCAAACACTGTTTCCCAAACGCTGCAGTAGCACTATCAGCTAGCTCTTATTATGGCCCCCCAGGGACAGTAACACACTTACAGTAGTGGTACAATAGTTAAAGCACTTGTTACCCGTGTCGTGTGCCAAAAAACTGCAGTTACACAAGCATTTTTACAGATACTATCACCGTAGGTTCACACAGCTCCACAGAGTGCTAATATGTATGCTAAACAGAGTCAAGCTGATACCAGTATGTTAGCTTTGGATTACTTGGAGGACTCGACCCAATTGCAACACAGCAGACTTGCCTACTCTGGCATAAATTTGCATTGCAACCTGAAGTCCTGAAAATCTCAGCCAGTCAATACCATACCTTAGCTTCTTTGTTTTTGCCTTCTTGTGCAGTTCTTCAGAAAATTCCAAATCCATTTGCTGCAAGTCATTCTTGGAAGCTGAACAAAGAGAATGGCAACAATAATACATGCTTATTTTGCCCAAAAGACAAGCACATTTAGACCACTACTTCCAACGCAAGAACGGAAAGTCACACTGCAACTGTGGAAGCTGCTGATGCATCACGAGAGCTAGAACTGAACAAGCCTATTTTAAAATAGACAAGGGAAACACGATAGCTTGATTTGTTTAGAGAAGAGTATTCCAGAGCTGAAAGAGGGGTAGACAAAAATAAGGGTCCTCATCAAAGAAGGTGATGCTGGGATTTCAGTCAACTGTTTGCCTTTTCACAGACTGGAAAATTCTCCACAGATGTTCAGATTAGAACAGTCAAAGGCTCTCTGATCCCTTGCCACCTTATCTTTTTTGCTCCCAATTAAAAAAAATTTGGAAAGCATAAGTGCTGGGCCTGCCCATACTCCTAGCTGTTGTTTTGCAAAGGATTTGCATTCAGAAGTTGCAGCAGTGGGAGCAGTACCTGTGCTTTACTTGGCAAGGCCTGCAAGGTAACTAGGGCGCAGATATGGAGGTGAGAAGCATTGAATTTGATGGTCTAAACCTGAAGCATTCACTATTTTACCTTTGTCCTCCAAAGCTGGCCGTGAATGCACTGACAGGTAATTAAACGGTGTTGATACAAGCCGGGCAGCTTCTGTAAAGTCTCTCGTGTTGTTTGGACAGGAAGCTAATGTTTTATTAGTACATGATGCATTCCACACTATACAATCATCCTGCAAGAACTCTGGTGTCCTCGTCTCTTCCTAGACAGGAAAATAAATACACAGACTTAAGCTAAGCCATCAAAACTAACCTGTCAGATCTGCACTGTAACATGCTAACAGTCAGCCTCAATAACACAGAATATGCATGCATCAACATGCAGAAAATAAAGGAGTGGCAATATAACCTAAATCACAGGCTTATATAGTTTAGTTTTGTATCAGATCTGCATGTGGGAAATAGTCAACTTCACAGCAAAATGCTGGACATCAAGAAATTGCCATAGAAGTCTGAAGAAGCCTAAAGTTTAAGCAGCCTAAAGCTCAGCTCTTCTCCACAGCTATGAAAAGTGCTAGGTGGTTAGCACAGCTTCAAGCACCTCTGGCTCCCTGTCATTCCTTTCCTAACACAGATGCCAAATCTACACATCAGCCACAATCAGATTTGTTCTGGAAACAGATATCTCCCTCTTAAGCTCCTAGGTTTGCTTTTGTTACAAAATGAAAATTAACTGAAAAAGCTCATCTCATTGGCAGAAAACAGAAAGGGGTGTTTAGACTTAAATGAGTTAAGTCCTGTAGCAGGACAGGGATAGAACAAAGGCATATGCCCTCTAACTACCCAGCCCTTGCTGTCAAGGCTAATTCCTGCAATAAGATGAAACACTCACTTCTGTGCAGTCAGTCAAGGGGCGCTCTCCAATATTCCTGGGCTCTTCTGTCTTGCTTTTTGGTGGTGGAATCCTGACAAAACAAGTAGTTTAGAATAACTTTTCCCTAAAAACATTTCAAAGGAGTCTAATGGTAAGACAGGCTTGTAAAGAGAAATCCACTTGTGCATAACCTAGAGAAGCTGCAGTAGTTCAAAGAAACCAGCTATCCACTCTTGTCCTGAAAATTAAGGATCTTAAGTATGCTGTCCAAAACAGGAAAGTTGTGTAACTCTACAGAGACGCAACTGCAGCTTTTTCATGCCACTTTGCCACAGCTCACACTGATTTTACTCAAGTCAATCCTGATATTGCAAATACAGTCATAGAAAAATTGTACATATGGAATTGATTCTATTCCACACCTTCTTAATAAGACTAACTCAGTTGTTGTTTTTTTCCTCCTTACCCATTGTTCTCTTTTTCCTCTTCATCTTCAAAGATAGAAAACATGGGTACGACAGGGGCGACGACATTAGTTTTCAAAGTTCCATCAAGCTCTTAAAAATAAAAGATCACTAATGTTCATAAAAATTCACATTTTCCCCCCTAATTAAAAAGGTGATGGGATTGAATTTTCTTTCGGGCTATTGCACTTTTATGTCAGGCATAGATATGCCAGAGCAATGCACCTATTACTAGCTACGATTCATGTTTTGAGGAAGGTCAAAGCTTGATGAATTAGTTTGGGCACACAAGGACTTGAAATAGATATACTTTCTTGGAAAGCTCAGACAAACTTGAAGAAAACAAAGCAGATGGGCAAGGCAAACATGCAAGTGCCTGACACAGAGTATGAGATGTGGTCATGGCTACATTCAGCTACACCAGGAGCGCCTTCAGAACTGCCACTCAGCTGCTCCTCCCTATAAACTTTTGGAAATGCACATGACTTTTTCATCTCAGAAACAAAGCACCCAGGAATACATAAGCTTTCTTGGCTGCATCTGGCCGGTTACAAAATATCTCTGAACTCACTGTTGTCTGAAAGCCCGGCACTGGTTTGCAATCTCAGCTGTTACAGATAAACTGAAGATTCAGAGACTAACACCCAGCATGCAAAATGTTTTAGAACAAAAATCTTAACTCTTAAAAGTAGCAGCTGTGCCTTTTTCAAAATTAAGACTTTAAATACCACTGAAATGTCTACAGAGAACCAGCGTTTAATTAGGATATAAATAGGCTGCTAGAAGTAAAGTACTCATGCCTTCCTCAGACTATACACTAGCATCTAGAACCTTATCAGTAAATTCATTATCAAGTTAAGGAGCTGCTCCCTCACTCTACACCTACTTAAGAAACTTTTTGCCTTGCAATTATGAGGACTGGTGAGCAGGAAGTAAAGGAGTGAAATCGAATGGCACAGAAAATAAAAGCACATACCACTTTTGCAGAAAAAGGCTTCAAATTGCTCCTCGCTTTCTTCCAGAGGAGATGATTCAGGGAAGACAGGTGTTTGAAATACATCCATTAGAAATCCTAAAAATATTAAATAAAAAAAATAGTAATATCATCCAACAGAAAATATATTGTCAGAGGTTTTTCCACTGTGTAGCAGTCCAATCAAATGTCAATTATTACAATTCTTAGCATTTATCAAATGCCAGTGATCAATTATTCCTTGTTATTTCATTTGACTACTCTGCACAACTGAACAAAAATAGGAAGATCAGACTTAGCCAATGCATAACTGTTGGTGCAATGACTTTTCTATTCTCAAATCTCTCAAAGATGAGATTTACAGTGCTTGTCTTATTTTTTGTCCTAATGGCCTGGGTTGAAAAGGACCACAAAGATCATCTAGTTTCAACCCCTCTGCTATCTGCAGGGTCACCAACCACTAGACCAGAAGGAGCAACTTCTTTATCTTACTAGAGATTGGAATATCTAATGAACAACTTAAGGTCTGTATTTTTTTTTTTTTTTTTTTTTTTTAACTCTTTATAGGTTTATCTGCAGCTGCAGTTGTTTGCTATATGGTAGGAGTCAAGAGGCTTACTATCAAAACTGAAGAACACGACAGGAACGCATGAGAAGGATAGAATAGCATCAGGATATTATCACTCCACATCTGACATAAGAAACAAAATTGCAATTTCCGTTTCAGTATTTTGAAAAATCAGTGTTTAGAAAAGATGATGCCTGTTTAATAAATCAACAGGGTACAGCTTTGGGGGGAGCTCAACTTCAACCCAAGTTATTAACTTTGGATCATTCTTCCACATGAGCCTGCGACAGGTCTCAGAGTCACTGACAGTGCTGACAAGAGCAGCTCAAGTAACACACTGCATGAAGCAGCTTAGCCTGGGGCTAACAATATGTTAGTAAAGCATTTATCACTTGAGATAAGTTTTACTCCTCCTGTGTTGGAAGAACACAGTCGAAGTATTGGGTCATCCACTCAGTTGCAAAAGAAGGGTATGGTACCAGTACCATTAATTTTATTTTATTTTTTTTCCTCTTTGAAAGAATTGCATAAATGCCCATTTGTAGAAAACCTCACCGTATATTCTGCTCCACTAAAATTACCAAGCAAGATCCCATTCATTCCAGTGAAGCTAACATGTTATTCCAAGTGCTTACCCAATGCTTCTTTTGTATGAACTGTTGGTGACGGTTGCACTTTGAATGGGGTTGCCTGCATTGCTCCTCCCAGTGAAGTGTTTGGTGTAGCCTGAGAAGCATTTCCAGAAGCAAAGGAAGCATTTCCAGCTCTAGATACTGGAAAAGAAAGAAATTATTTCTAAAGTAGCCTGGGATTGATTGTTAACATTTCAGTTCAGCCAACAAGAAAAATACACAAGAGAAGTAACAGAATGACAACTCAGAGGTTTTGTAGAGCAGACTTTGGCTTATCTAATGATCAGCTTGTTCAGATCCCAAAGGAGACTACCCTGAAGGGCAGAAGGCACCTTGGACAGACACCTGGTCTTTGAAGACATTACCAACTCTCAGGAAATATCCATTCGGACACAGTGAGTCAAACAGACAGGAAGCCAGCAAGGACAAAAGGTCTCCCAACAGAACTCAAACCAAAAAGAATTGTACAAAAAGTGGAAATAGAAACTGGATACACAGAAGAGATAATGAGAAATTGCCCAGAAGTGCAGGGTGAAGGAAAGAAGCTTAGCTAGGATTGGAACTAGTGAGAGATGCGGCAACAAGGTCTTCTTGTACAAAAAAACTAGAGGAACTGAGGAAAGGAGGCTCACTACTCAGTGGGGTAAGTGACCTAGTGAATGATGACATGGAAAATGTGTTTTGTCCTCATTCTTATTCTAAGGCCTGTTCCCAGGTCCTCAAAAGTTCTGGCAGAAAGCTGAGGAAGAAAGCATTACATGGGAAGCCTGGAGTTCCCAGTCAGACAAAGTTAGTTTGCACAAGGCTAATGAAGTACAAACAGCCTGTAATCACTAGCAGTTGAAAACTGGAAGGGATTAGTAGGTCTTACAGTCTATTTCTGTCTGTATGAGTCATCATTTCAGCTAGGTTAAAGCTGTATTTCAGTATTTTTGTCTCATTTCTCTGCCATATCTCCTCTGCAGGTGAGTAGTGGAATTAAAAACATGTTCCCATTAACTTCCCTGCTTTAACCTGAGAACAATCCCCTCCCAAGGGCAAATAAGATGGCATCTCAAAACAAATTAGCAGATTTATCTTCTCTGAAATACCACAGTCCACTAAAACCAATACCTGTTGGTGGTGATTGTGACCAGTACTGTTGCCTGACGAGAAGGCAAAAACATAAGCAACAGTCAACTAACTACTAAAACTCCTATGGAAACTCCTTTGAAATTGGAAATATGAAATATCATCTTGGTCATCTTAATGCAGAACTACAAGTAGTAGAGTGGTCCCAAGGGAAGCTCAGGAAGTCATGATTCATTTTCTGCTCCTACTTCCTACCCTATATAACCTCAGGTATGTATGCATTCAACAGACTTCTGCACAAAAAAATAATTAGAAACCATCCTACAGAATTCTTGCTATTGACAAGACACGGAGGATCTCATTTTACATATATATAATCAAAGTTTTCATAATTCATTTGGGAAGGAATTTCAACAGTTAAGTGCTCTTTAAAGTTAGAGAATTCGTCTTATTTTAAATGGAATGGAAATACTAAGACTGGAACAGTGTCTTTCCATATTTGATGTAGGACTTGTGGCATGAAGTAGAGCTCCCCAATAAAGTCTCACATGCATTTATATTGAATATTAGGAGCTTTCAAATAAGCTGGTCTAGGCCCACCAAAACTGAAATGTTACATGCTATTCGTCCCTGGCCAGTTAAGACATACCAGCTATGTTGGTCTCTGTCAAAATTTAGTTTATTACCTTCCACGTCCACACAGGTAGTTAGTCCAGTGGATGATGTCTTTTTAGAGTGCCTTCAGAAAAAAAGATTAAAAAACATTAGCTTGAAATAAATGCCTTTTTTTAAATTCCAGGACTTAATAGTAACATACTCTAACCAGTAAGAAGGCCATTCCTAGATTTTCCTAGATTTAAAACAAAGGAAACATCGCAGAGACATCAGCGATCCTACAGCCCTTCCCACACAGGACACAAAAATGAAGTCAAAAGAAAACTTCAGAAATTGACCTGCCCCCACTCTGTCCAAGATTCTCAGTTGCCAATAGTAAAAATCAGAAATGCAGCAGTCCTTTGAGAAAGATAAAATGCAGCCGGCAAATATTGTTCTTGAGTACAGTTTGCCTCCAGGTAAGCCTCTGACATAAACGAATGACAACTAGTTCCATTTCTTCCTGTTGGTCAAGTCTCCTCAGCTGCGCTCATTTTGCACACCTAGGTTTCTCCCCCTGCCACTAAATTGTTTCTTTTATTAGCTGCCATATAAACCAAAACATGAAAAATAAATACAAGCATTTTTTTTCTTCTCCAGAGACCTTAGAAGCCAAGATGTAACATCTGGGATTTGCATGAACTAAGCACATTCCGTAGTTTATTTCAGGCATGCCAGGGACAAATGCTGAATAATCACTTTGGTTATGCACTGAATTTACTCTTAGTTATTACAACTAAAACACAGGGTCAAAGGAATTAAAAACTGAAATGAG
This sequence comes from Tragopan temminckii, assembly GCA_028571105.1. Lineage (NCBI taxonomy): Eukaryota > Metazoa > Chordata > Aves > Galliformes > Phasianidae > Tragopan > Tragopan temminckii. The sequence goes on along the minus strand of JAOWBP010001760.1, from coordinate 475,432 downwards.
GACCATAACTTATAAAAGTTTGACCTATGTCTTCTAAATATTGGTTTCCACAAGTTCTTAAGATTTTTCAGAAGAGGAAGAAAAAGGCTGCCCTTTTTTTTTTTTTTTTCCACCTCCCAAGTTAATTCTCAGCTTCAAGAAAAGACACAGAAGACTAGATAATCTGCAGAGTAAGAATTAGCCTATTTATACATACTCTTCTCTGGTACTCCACTGAACAGCTGAGTCAGGTTGTGCCCGTTCCTGAGCTGAAACCTTATTGAATGGAGGGTGTGACAAACCATTCTGGACTTCCCTAAACTCCTGTTGAGTTGTGACTGCATCCTTCTTGTACGGTGTTTTCATCAGGGAGGTTGATGTCATCCAGTGGCCAGCTGGTTTTGCTGACTCCAGTGTAAGAGATTTCGATAACAAAGTGCTTGACTGAGGCTGGTCTGGTACCAGACCTGAGCTTTGGCAAGGTGCCATCCAGTTCTGCTGCAGAGTTGCACTGAGTGCCACGTGTGGATGTACCTTTAGAAACAAGAAACAGTCTTTCAACCCCCAAAGGCCACACATGTGTATAACCACTGCCATTTTGCATAACTTTTAACTGCTTCTCACATTTAAGAGAACTTTCAGAGGCAATATCAATCTTTGAGATTTAGCAATTAAAATTCTCTTCATTATGTGTTTCAAGTTATGCCAGGTATGTATGCTAGTCAGATATTGCAGCCTCAACTTTCAGATTTGGTTATCAAATCACTCAGGTTACCAGGCAAAGCACAGTTAAGTTTTAAGAGAGAGTTTTATGAGGACTGCTCCTATAGAACATAATACACACTCACCACTGTCTTATTTGGTGCAACAGACGTTGTAGGTGCTGGTTCCAGCCTAGTTTCCTCCAAGCTTTTGGTGAGCTGAGTGAGCTGTTCCAGCTTCTGCTGCAGGGCTTGCAGTTCGAGGACAGCTGCCTCTTTTTTCCTCACAAACTCCTTCTCTTCCTCTTCTAAGGAAGAAACATCGATGTTCATAAAACAGTTAATTTATTATTTTTTTTAAACTTTTTTGTTTTGTTTACAAAGATCCAGGCTGCAGAAGACAAAACCCAGGGATGAGTTTAAATTCTAAATAACAATATCCGGCCAGTTTGAGAATTGAAGAATTTGAAGGTAACCAAATACCATCACACTTCAGCCACTCGGCATGTTAACTGATACTTCCAAGTTTGTTCCACTCTGTTTTTGAACAGGGACACTGACTTGAGCTTTCATAAAGTTTCAGGCTTTAACAGAGAATTTGAAAATACACAAGTACAGACAGGTACTAGATTTCCAACACTATAAGAATGTTTTTGAAAGAGCTAGATGGAAATGGAAGAATACCCTGTTCTTTTTGTCTTTTGAAGCGCTCGTATTTCTTGAAGTATCGGTTGGCTCTCAGCTCCTCAAACGAAAGTTCAGAGCCCTCACAAATGAGCAGGTTTTTATCATACATTGCAACCTGTTGGCATTCCACAGCAGAAGACAATGATGTAGGAAGAACTTCAGATTTAGAGATGTATGTAACACACGTTCTGTGAGGAAAAAATAAAAGAGTTCTATGTCAGTTCATTGGTTTTGTTCTGAGAGCATGTTAGTTTTTTCCCCACAGTGAACTGGCATATTACTTTCTTCTTTAAACTTACACTTGTTGTTTTCCATCAGAAGAGCAGGACTGAGTATCAGCAGAATCGGGTCCCTAAAGTTGCAGAATGGGGAAGAAAGAAATCCAATATTATAGTTAGCCATCCATTTTGACAACACTAGCAACCAGAAAGTCCCTAAGATTTAATTCTGATTGAAGAAGTCTTACACTCAGGCCACGAGTGTAGCAACAGCAGACCAGAGTTATACAAGTTGTAAGAACTTGAGAAATCTATTCCTGAAGAATTAGCTGTATAACAGTTAGCTGTAATCTCAGACCTTTTGAAAGATGAACAAGATCCCAGAGAATCCAGACAGACAGATGTAGATCTGGAAACTGCAGTCCTCAGAAGGATTCTGGGACTACTTGAGCAGAAGTTTTTGATTTCAAAATACTAGGAGCCTAAGAGACCACTTGGGTTTGTTAAGAACAGACTGGACAGCCCTCTCCAACTTCTTTCTTTGACAAGCCATCCAATTTCAGGACTAGGGGGGCAGGCAGCAAGTCTAATAACTTTAAGCTCTATTCCATCATTCCACAACACCAGTCAATACTGGCAGGTGATATCCTCCGGGATCACATTTCATCTTATTGTGCCAGAAAAGCTGTGAAGAACGGTAACCAGCCTTGCCATATCTCAGAAGATCAACAGTGTTGCATTCTGGTACTTATCTAAGATGAGTTAGAAGTTACATAGTTTCTCTTTTGGTTTTATTGTGGGGAAGGGGGTGAAGGAAGACAACCAACAGTATTTGGACTGTACAGTTAACAAAAACTTCTACTAGTTACAAATAGAACCTCAGGTGGAACTTACTACAGACTGACCTGGCAAGCTACAGCATTCTGCTGACATTTCCCCTGCAGAAGGGGTCAGGGGTTGTGGGAGGGTCATCTCCTAATGACTTCCTAGATCAACAGGCTGACCTCTAAAAGAAGCCACCACTGAGGACTAGTCGAGAAATTTCTCTTCTTCCTCAGGAATTATTTTTTCATTCATTCTTCAAAAGCATACAAAAACGTAACTTGAATTTCACAGAAATTCAGTGACATCAATATTCAAGAAGCATGACTGACAAAATACTAATGATAATATTATTCCTCCAAAACAGTGGTAGCTAGATGTATGGATCACATTTTGTCTGTGACTACTGGAAATGTGCTGAGTGATTAATAAGCACTTCTATTAGTCAAAATATTCCTATGAAGATGTGATGCTTAGAGTGTAAAAAAACATCACTAAGGTGTTCATGGTACCTGGAAGATCTTGTTAGAATGTTCTGATTTTCTTATCCAGTGACACTCTCCAATCTAAATGTCATATGAGTATTCCAGTCTTCCTTGTACTAATTTACTTCCCCAGTTTGTTACCTGATTTCTGCACGTGTATGCCAGGTCATTAAGAATTGTAACACCTGTTTGAGGAGCCATTTGATTTTCAGCATTTGAAGTTTGAAGTGGTTTTACAGTAGCAGCACCTGGGACAGATTATATTGGCTTGTATTAATGAGCAGAAAGATTTATCATCTATTAATAACTTTAAGCATTAGAAAACTAATACCTCCTTTTGAACACACTTAAGAAAACAGAAGAAAATCAGTTTCTACAGGCAAATTATTACACTTCGTTGCCACAAAACTAACTGAAATTCAGTGAAAGCCCTCTGTTCAGTTTTCTACAGTGCACATTACTACATTCTCAAAGAAAATGATGCTATCATTTTCAGTATCAATGACAGAACACTCAGTCACTACCCAAGTCTGGTAAGGGGCACAAGCTCGCCACCACGTTGAATTTTAAGCTTTGTTATTAAAATACTATTGATCTAATTTTATAGCTGCTACTCAAATTATTTCTTATTTTGATTACTTATACTCCCAACTTTATTACTGGAACAGTATAGTATTGAAATTGCTAGATCTCAACCTTCAGTTGCTTCATGAAATAAACCTCTGCTGGATGTTTTAACATCTTAATGTTATAGAATAGAATCAACTCAGCGGGTTTCCTGTGCAGAGCTCTATTAAGTGAAGATCCACTTAGAGATCAGATTAGCTGAGAGAAACGAAGCACGCGACAGCTTCCTTCACTACGACAAAACTCACTGACTGAGATAAGAGATTAATCTAACTTAGGTACAACTCACAGGCAAATATCTGTAGCCTCACCTTGCAGAGAAGGATTCCAAGGATCGTAATTCTGCAGCCAGCTAAATCGCAAGAAACATCAGTTGTTATTAAGCAACCTGTCCCCCATTCCTTCCCATCCACCCCCAGGAACCTTTGATTTCCTTACACATCCACTGTGCCTAGAAATGTTACCCTAAAATACTCAGGGTAGTTACAGGACCCTTATTGGTGTACACTGACATGTACTGGTAGTTTCACATTCTTAAAAATAAAAAAGCTCCACAGTACACAGCAAGAGTTGGAAATAGGGTTGTTTTATCATCAACAGAGGAAGCATCTCATGATAAGCACCACTTCTAGCATTTCCAACAGCTAAATGCTAAACTCCAGCAAAGTAACAAGAGCAAGGAACTGAACCTACATATGATGGTCAACATGTCTCCAACACAGACTTCAAATTCAACTCAGATCAGGAACTGATGTCTAATTCCACTGCAGTTCCAGCTATTGCCATTGACCAGAAGTCAAGGAACATCCAAATCAATTATCAGCAGAACTGTGTATCCAGCAGGCAGCCATTGGAAGTACGTGCAGCTACAGGGTGACGTACATCCAACTGACACACCGTCATAAGCATACAATCATTTGACAGGTTGGGTGCCATTAGCACGGCCAATTGCCCCAGCTTTCAACTAACAAAGTTCATGTGTAGAATCACAGAACGGCCTGGGTTGAAAAGGACCACAGTGCTCATCTAGTTTCAATCCCCTGCTATGTGCAAGGTCCCCAACCACCAGACCAGGCTGCCCAGAGCCACACCCAGCCTGGCCTTGAATGGCTCCAAGAATGGGGCATCCACAGCCTCCTTGGGTGTAGTAAATTCAGGGCAGGTTTGTGAAGTAAAACAGGCTATGCTATGATTTTTAATCTATTTTAAAAAGGAACAGACAGGAGATGAGTAAACTAGTTGTAGCATTTTCCTTTTCCTGGGCCTCCTTCACTGAAGGCACTGCATTAGAGGCTTTCTCAATATACCCACCAAAACAGCCAGCAAATATTGAATAGCAAAGAACCATTCTTAAGCATACACCCACATTTCCCCGTTGGTCTGCCTCCCTATAGTACAGTGCACCCAAGGAAAAAAAAAATACAAACACTCACAACTGAACACCAAGTATTTCAGCAATTAAAAGGTGTGTCAGAATTACCAGTACAGCTGTTGCAGGCTCTCTTGTGGCTGTGCCTGGTTGCGAAGTCCTTTTTGAACAACAGATACTGCACACTGCACGAGGCCTTCTTTTACAAGTTGCTGAGCCCAAGCAATATAGAAGGCAGAGGCATTTGTGCCAATTCCCTGACCGCACAGGTAGTCAAAATACACGCAAGGAGGGTTGATGAACTCTGCCTGCACAAGACAAAGACACATAACCCATAAGCTCTTCCAAAAGCATCCAAGGAAATCACAAGCAAAACAGAATAACGGTTTCTTTCTTATCATAGTGAGAAAACGTTGTTTTCTAAAGATACAAATACAGTGCCTTTCTTGCAGTGCAAGTAATTGTGAGCCACAGGAAAGAGGACCCCCTCCAAGAATGTGTGCACAAACACACGCAACTTAGGGAGCAGAAGAAAGGAGCTGCAGGCTGCTTTCAGCCACAGAGCCGCCAAGCAGAAGGATAGCTTTAGCTTTCTAGGGCAGCTGAATTTTCGCGAGACCCTAACACCTACCAGCTTAATGCAGCAGTTCACAAATCTACCGTCCTGGCGATACTTCTCGTCGGCCAGGAACGCCTTCACGAGCTGCTCCAGGAGACGCGGCAGGCGCTTCTGTTTCTCCTGAGGCGGCAGCGAGCCCTCCACCCACTGCACGTACCTGAGAACGGAACGGGCGGGTCAGCGCCGAGCTCAGCACCGCAGCGGCGCCCAGCCGCCGGCACACCGACCTGTCCCACGGCTCCAGCGGGTCGTTCCCTTGGTAGTTTTGGATCTGCGCCTCGTAGCTTCTGTAAAACAAACAACGGTCCGCCCGGGACAAGGAGTTCGCGGGCTGAAGCCCATACGAAATCCCCGCTCCTCAGTCAGCCCGCCCCGCTTCCCGCCGCGCCCCGCTCACCGCGCGATCTTCTCCTCAGCCATCCCTGCGCCTCCCGCCCCAACCGCCGCCGATTTAAACTCGCCGCGCATGCGCAGTACGGCCCGGCACTGCACGTCCATTGGCCTTCCCTTCCACCAATCACA
>JAOWBP010001760.1:454787-469334 GCA_028571105.1 Tragopan temminckii | reverse complement strand
ATGAGACTGATAACAAAAGCCAACAACATAAAATATGTAGAAAAACAACGCGTTAAAGGCGACGAGACCACTGAAGGGCTTTTTTGTGTGTTTTCTAACCAGGTCTCTGGCGACAGGAGTGAAAACACACGAAGAGAGAAACATCAGCTGCTCCCTTGTTAATATCTGACAAGCAGAGGGACATGGGCGGCAGTGCTGGGGGCTGCCAGCCCCTTCCCCATGCCCTCGGGCTCTGCTGTGCTTTGGGGGGAGATGGCACTTTGCTTTGCAGCCCGTCCCTGCATTGGGCCGGTCGGTGCTGGGCACGGTGGTGCTTTTTGGGGGCTGGCTGCCAGGCTGCTTTCTCTCTGCAAAGACCTCAGTCTCACTGCAGCATTTTCATAGTGAATAGAATCGTTTTGGCCCCGTGGAGCAGAGTGAGGGGGAAAGCAAAACCTGGGTGCCGTGATGCAGGAGGGTTTTTCAGCCTCACAGCACAGCTACCTGCTGGAGGGGAGTTTCCTTTGTCTTAATAAATCAGGTTGAGCGTAGAAATTAGGATGAGGTTTTTGTTTTTGTTCTACTTATTTAATCTTTGTTTTTTATAAATAAATACAAATAACTCAAACTGAAACTTGATGGCTTTGTTGATAATAAAAGAGCAGCCCTGGGGAAATTTTCTTCATTAACATGTTCTTTCACAGCCCACACTCGGGTTTCGGTAGGAAAACTGCTTAACCTTTTCAGCAGCAGCAGCAGCAGACGCTTTTTAAAGCCCAGAAGCACTGAAACACCGTGTTCGTGGCTCGAAGCTGGCTGTGCGTCGCTGGAGCTTTGCTCTGATTTGGGGTGTGTAAGGAGGGCACAAACCCCGCTGCCTCCACCCACCGCCCGGCACAGCCTGCATCCCCGCAGCACCAGCGGGATGTTGAACCTCCTTGCTGTTTTCCATAAGAAAAAAAAAAGGGCTGTGAGAAACCAAATCTGCTCTCGACACACAGCCTTGCATTGCACCGCTTGGTTTCTGTGGCTTTTCTCCTTTTTCCCTGCCTATCAGTGCCGTGCATATGGATGGGATGCAGGCGAGCTGAGCATCACCTGGGGCCAGGTTTGGGTTTCGTCTCTCCAGATCCTGCTCAGGGCATGCGGGAGCGTAGTGCCAGCAATGGGTTGGTGCCCCAGCCCCGTGTTTGTATTTTTGGGGGGTGAGTGCGAGCCTGGCACCCCTGCTCTATTAGCTCTGGAAACAGACCTTATTCCCAGCCACCTTTTCCCTTTTCCCATGCCAACTGCTTTCTCTGGGCAGCAAAACAGAAAAAAAAACGAAAACAAAAAGAAACCCCCAAGAAAGTTTACAAAATATTTTATAATGTCTTTTTTTTTTCTTGTTTTTTTCCTTTTCTTTTTCTTTTTTTTTTTTTTGCAGGGCAGATCTATGGTCTACCAGCTCCCTTAACACCATACGAGTTTTTAGTATTTGCAGCTCACTTCCTGTATGAGGTTAGTTTGTTTATCATAAAAACCTATTTTTAAACCCATTTCTGCCAATAAGTAATTTGAATGCTGATGCTCACTCGCAGCGTTCCCCGGCTGGCAGCAGGGCTTGGCAGCCACCTCACTCCCTGTCTGTACGGTGGTGGCACTCAGTAGCTTTTCTTGAGGGATGCGCCCAAGGAGATGCCCTGAGCACATCCATTAGAGCCAGCACTGTGTTCACATGGTCAGATGAGGGCCTGCTCCCAGATCTGATCTCTAAAACTGATTTTAGAGAGATTGGGACAGCAGTGTTCCTCTTGGGCTTCCCAGCATACAACAACACACAGATTGAAGTCATCTTTTCTGATCAACTGTGGATATCGGGTACATCCCTGTGCCACCGAGACCACTCTCCGTCACCTTCAGGCACCATCAGCAGTCCACCACCTGAATCCCAAGGTCAGGGCTAGACCCAGCATTAACAACTGAGCTTAGAAACCCATCTCTCGTTTGGGAGGCACAAGGTCGTGTCCCTCCGCTCACATTTTTGCAGCCATCTCCTCGCCGCGATGCTGCGACGCAGCCCCGTGACCCAGCGCTGGGCTGGGAGTCCCAAGGGAGCAGGGAGGATGCGTGCTGCCAGCTTCTGTCTTACGGAAGAAAAGCAAAAAAATCCAACCATTTATTTTCACCTTTCTCCAGGCTGAGCCCAGCGCCAACGCAGATGTGCAGACCGGAGCCAATTAGAGCGGCATCGGCAGCACTGGTGCACGGCTGGGGAGGTGGCATTTTGCTGCCTGCCATGTCCTGCCCCCCTTCGGGAGCTGACATAGCATCGCCTTCAAACATTTTCTCCCTAATTAAACCGATGCCTTTGTCAAAAAGTTTCCATTCGGTGTGTGATGTCAGGAATCACACCGAGAGAAAGCGTGGTTTAATTAGCGGCAGCCCACGCGGCCGGGTAGCAAAGACTCCCCCGTGCACTCCCGACAACATTAAAATATGAGCCCATCAAAATACCGGGCAGGAGAAACTCCCACCCTATTCCTTCGATGCTGGTGGGATCTGTGTGTCCTTGGGCTGAAGCTGCTGGGAAATTTTGGCTCAGGACAGTGCTGCTGGGAAAGGCAGAGGAGCATGAGCTAGGCGGCTTTTGTGCTGGCGTTGGGACTCTCAGGAGTCCAGCCATAGAAGGGAAGTGGTTTTGTCACACCATACAGATGCAGCCAGTCCCACCACATCCATACAGATCCAGGACCTGTCGGGAAAGTGCTGGGGAAGGTTGGGAAATCCTGCCTAGTGGCCAGGGCTCCAGGATGCCCGTCCGTGGTGAAGTCAGAGTGCCCAGGGTTCAAACATCCTAGAACCCATCAGAAATGTAAGAAAACCCACTGGAAACAGTGACCTTTGTTGCAATATGAAAATCAGATGCAAAGCTTGGTGGGTATTTTTAGCTGTTTTAGGCTGAACAGGTGTTTGAAAGGTCAGATGCGAGTCATTGGAAAAAAATATAGTGAGGGTATGGCAGGATGGCTCTGCCGTTCCCCTGGTGCTGGATGGCCCTAAACTCTTTTGTCCTCGTTTCTGGGACATGGAGCTTGGGCCAGGCATTCTATTTGTTCTATGGCACCCCAAGGATGCTCAGCGCTGTACCTCCTATCTGCATACACTGTCTTTGGAATGAGACGCTTGGCTTTATAGGTTAATATACTAAAAAAAAGAAGAAAATTAATCCCAGGTAGAAATCCAGCACAAATCCAGCCATAATGAAACTGACACTCAGAGTTCTTTATTAACAGAGCAGCTTGATGCCGTAGTGTGAGGGTGCAGGCAGGAGGAGCCCCTCATCTGCCTACTGATAGGGTGGCCTTTGGTGGCTGTTCTCCACATCACCACCTCCCATGAGGTTTAGAAGGGCTTCCTTCCACGTAGCATAGCCCACTGCTATCCTTGGAGCAGTCATTATTGGATTTCAATTGTCCCACATCAACAAGACTAGGTATATTGTGAGCAGGTTCAGCTGCAAGAGGTTAAGAGCAGATCCACATGTGGCCATGAGCCACGCACGTGGCTTTTCGCATGATCAAACTGTTGGTTTGTTTGTTTTTTTCCCTTTTCAAGGAATAAAGGAAGTTTGTCATCCTTCAAACAAACAGAAAATGGATGGCGGTTTTAATTTGTCACTGAAGCAAGATTTTGAGACCACAGAAAGAAAGAGCCTTTTGGAGAAGGACCAGATGACACGTCCTTGGTGGACCTGGGTAATGGTCAGCCTGGGCTACGGCCAACTGGGACTGCTCGTGTCCAACCCAGGCCACGGCCACCATTGCATCAGCCATGGCAAGCCAGGATGGGGCCATGACCAATGTGGGCTGAGACTGCCATGGGCCTGGCTGCAGCCTACCTAGATATGGCCAGAGCCTTCCTGGGCCAGGCTGGTGGCCACGGGCAGAAACCAGCTGAGACTCTCGCCACTGTGGGATGCCACCAGGGAGTGTTTTCCTTCCCTGCTGTCTCACCGAGGTCGTGGGGTTCAGGCTGAGCTGCTTTCAAAATGAGTCACAGCAAAGACAGAGGGAGAACCATCAGCAAACAACCTGCCTGCACAGGTCACTCTGGCTTGGCCCTGTCTCCAGCTAGTGGCCAAAGGCCCTGTTAGTTAGCTTGCAAAACTCGTGGGATTTTCCCCAAAGTGAGAGGCGAGATGTCAATCCCAGAGGGGTCAAAGCTGTCCCCAAAATCCTCCCCTAACACCCCAGTCCGGCCATACTCCTGAATACTCCTGAACGGGACCCAGTCCCGCCATACTCCTGAATGGGACCAAAAATCCCCAGGCAGATGATGTGGCCTTGGCTGGGCAATACGGGCATTGTTGAGTTAAAGGAGCCCCTAAAATAGCACCTGAAACCTATAAACTTCCCTTTCAAGAACTTCTGTAATTTGAAACAAGCACAAGAAAAAAAACACAATCCAGAAATTTTGTTGTTTGTCAAGGTCGGGGTGGGCTTTTGGTTTCCTTTAATATATTTCAGCAGGAGCCTCTCACAGGGCAGGGGTTCCTGGGCACGTTTCTCTCTGATTTATTCCTTCCCCACTTTCTTCCTTCCTTTCAGCTGTCAGCATCACAGTGCTGAGCCAAAGCGTCCCGGCGGTGTGCGCTGAGCAGCAGGGAACCGTGGTGGTTGGAGAGCCTTCCAGGAGCCCAGTGGGATTGTGACGAGAGGTTGGAGATCTTTTATTATTATTATTATTTCTTTTTGTCCTTCTATCGTTATCTTTTTATAAAGTGAAATGCGCTTAAAAGCTTTTGGAGAGTTGAAAAGAGGAGGTAGAGGAAGGGGAGCAGCAATATCTTGGAGATGACGGGTTGGTGGTTGGACTGCGTCATCGTAGTGGTCTCTCCAACCTTATTGTTCTATGATATTCAAAAGTAAGTCCTCCTTGACTCTGAACAGCTTAAAAACAAAACAAAACAAGACACAAACAAACAGGGAAGTGCAGCTGCCTCTGCAGAAACAAGCCCTGCTCTCGCTCACCACCGTGACTCATGGCCAGGGCTAAATTCCCAGCAAAGGGAGGTGTGTTAATCCTGAACGAGTGGCTCGGGCTCTGCTTTCAGGGAGCAGATAGCAAAGAGGTGTACATAGACACATAGCTGCATGCTTGGCTTCTTGTTTCTGCCATCCCCTGCTGCTGAGCTCCATGAGCCCCACGATCACCTCGTGGCTGCTCCTTTTGTGCGGAGAGCCCCACACGAGCGAGCGCAGCAAAATAATTGTTCTAAACCACAGCTGATGCTATCAGTTATCTGCCAGCTATTATCTGTGGTGAAATAAAGGCAAAGTGAGCAAGCGCTCGGGTAGATGGCTCAGGGCAAGGAGCCATCCCGTCCCCTTGTGCTCTTTCACCATCACCAAGCCCGAAGGGGATCCGGCCATAAAACATTGGGGAGGGCTTAGTACTGAGGACAGAAAAGGGAGGGAGGGCCAAGGGAAGGGAAAGCAGGACGGCGGTATCAACGAGCAGACTGTGAGGATGAATACAAATAAAATAAATAAAAACCCTCCCGGAACTCTAGTAACTCATTAAGGAAGCCTAAACAACCCAGGAAAAGAAGAAAAAAGAATTAAAAAAGCAAGTCCTGTAAAACCCTACTGAATTAAATACATGAACAGATCACTGCCTCGCTCTTCTCGCCTGCGGGCACCTAAAATCACCAACGATCTCCTGGCATAGGGTCGATCCAGAAGCCCCCAAAAGAAAGCACCACTCGTGACAAGTAGTCAAATAGTTGAAGGTTTTATTCATATAAAACTCATATTAAGAACATAAAAGATTGCATCTTAAAAAAAAAAAAAAAAAAAAAGATCTGCAATTATTTACAGCAGTATTGCACAAGTAAAGTGGCAATTACCCTGTCCAAAATTCATCAGTGCAAAACACAAGTAAGCCAGGGAAATTGCAATAAAAATGCTACATATGCTGGGTCCTATGAAACGAGTTAGTGATTAATTGGGACATCAGTGTGCACTCCGGTTGTACCTGATGCTAAAGCTGGTCCTGGGTCTTGGCTGAGAAAGGAGAGAATGTGGTTTTAAAGAGGAGAGGACCAAAATCACGGTGGAGAAGCCAAACTTCCCCTGAATTTCACTAATGCTGTAATCTCGGAGGTGCCTAAATCCCTATGAGAGTGCAGGACTTAGGCACTTCAAACCAATCATCTCTGCGCCGCGTTGGCTGTGCCGAATCCAGCGGGCAGTGTTGGAAGGTCCATCGCTCATATGGTCCATCCACACCGCAGACCTGGGGCAGGAGGAGAGAGGGGCAGACAGAACCTCGACAGGAATTTAAATAAGCAGGAAATAAATAGACATCGTTTCTACAAGTTACAGCATGATGGAACAGTAGAGTGCATTGATTACACAGGGGCAAGGGGAAAAAAAAAATAATAAAGGAAGGGGGAAGGGGAAGGGGGGAAAATCTACAGTATTTACCAAATTTAACTCTAAAAAAGTTTAGGGAAAAAAAAAAAACAGGTTTTTTTTTTTTTTTTTTGATTACTTATAAGCTGTACAAAACTTACATGAGAGACTGGAAAGAGAATACATTGCACGCAGATATTTGGCTCAGATGATGAAAATAATACGGTGCCCTATTCTAATAAATAGTCAGGTATTTACAGTTACCAACTGAGAAGCATAACACGTGGCGTGAGACCATCCAGCACACCGGGGGCTCTCTGCAACCACAGAACTTCATGGAATCGTTTTGGCAGAACAGAGAGCCCAGGTGATGTGGGCTTAAAACAACCCAGATCCATCGGTGAACACTGCTAAAGTGAGTTTAACTGTTGATTTAAAACCATCATTCTTCTTTTTCCGGACATTAAAAAGAAAAAAAAAAAAGCAAAAATAAACAATTCTCACAACCCTACAAGGACTAAGCTTGGTTTTCTCTCTTGGAGCTATGTTTTCCTCTGTCTGCCTTCTGGCTGGGAAGGCTGGATGTGGAGCAGCCCAAGCCAGATGGTGCCAATCCCTTGCATTCTTCCCCTTCTTTTTTTCTCCCCAGCATAGAGCCAGGAGGACAGGGCAAAGTGCTGGGTGCTGGTCACCCCTTCTTTGGTGTGCTCCATGGGACGCAGGACCAGAAAAGCTAAAATTGCTCCACTCTCCTTCCAACGAGTGCAATCAGGGGCACGCAGCCCCACGCCAACGGGTCATCGCCTCCCAGCCGGTGCAAAGAGGTCAGACTGTACACAGCTCTTCTAACACAGGAACACTGATCTTCACACAACGGCACGCAGAACAGTTTCTCCTGACGTGCATATTGCAATGCGGTAGGAAAAACCGCTATCATAGGGCCGGGTTTGCTTCTTCTTCTACGGTGCTGGTGAAACCAGAACTAACTGCAGCATTTGGAAGGTGATTTTAGGACCATCCGCACCAGCTGGAGGAAAGGGGACAGTTTTGAAGGTGAGAGGAATACGTTTGTGCATAGAAACGCAGGCGGTCGAAGCAACGACGCGCCACAAAAAGCACCGGCTGTGCAGAAGCCTCCCGTGCGAGATGAACCAGAGATGATGGCAGGGTCTCCACTGGCTGGGACACACACCCATGTGGTGACCTTCTTGAGCCACATGGTGGGGTCTCCGGATGGGAGGAGAGACAGGGCATCATCCTGGGATGTCAAACACCTGCTGAGGTCCTTCACAGGTGGGAGGAGGTGATGTGCCACAAGGAGAAGACCTGCCCAAGGCTAGCAAGGTGCAGACCCCACATTCTGTGATGAGTTGTTACCATCTGAACAGCATGCACAAGCAAGTCTGCGTCTTTCAGCACTGCACGGCCCCTCATTCAGCTGGATTCCATCACAGGAACCTTCAGGGTCTTCATCCCCTCGCTCCTCGCCTGCAGATGGTGAACTTCTCCCATCGCCCCGGTCCAGTCCAAACAGAGGATCCCAGAAAACATCCAGTGTGCCAAAAACCCTCTTGGGTTTAACAGCAACACGCTAACCATGCCTTTAGAACAGTTCCTGGAGTCACACAGCAGGACCTGTCAGTGGGTGCAAAACTGCAGTGGTTTGGGAACTGTTTTAACCTGCCTCCAAGGACATCTTATTGCTGAATTACTCAGTCACCGATATTATATATTATAATATTATACAATACGTAAGCATTTTCACACGTCTTATAGAAAGAATTTCTAAAAAGGCAACCTGGTGGATTGTTTTTTGTTTGGTTGGTTGGTTGTGATATTTTGGACCCTGGGAATCTGACAGCTAAGTCTTGAAATTCAGAATTTAAAATAAAAATTGGGAAGAAGAAAAAAAAAAAAACAGTCAGCAGGAAATAGGCTATTTGCATGACGCAAACGAAGTTGGATTTGGGGTAGCATTAGGTATTTACACGTAAAAGAAGTGCTGATTAAAATCCCTCTGCCCTTCTTCCATCCTCATCCTCTTTGGCGGGCAGGAGGAGGCGGCAGCGCAGCGGCCGGGGCGCGTCCAATGCTCCCTGCAACACCTGCAGCACAAATAAGGCAGCTCTGCAGATCAGCTGGATCTGGAGGGTCTTGGGGAGTATCGAAGACGAGCCGACAGATTTCCAGAAACGATGACCAAACATCGTCACTGAGGACTTCTTCTCTGAGACAATTAAAAAACAATAATTAAAAATTGAGAGAAACACAGTAAACACCACTCTCAGATAAAATCTAGCTTTGGAGCATCCCGGCAGGTCCACGTGGGAAATCCACCCTCCTCCGGCCGCCACATGCCCAGGCCGGGGGGGCAGCTCAGAAGCTCCAAGCTCTGGCATCGGCTCTTCTCCATTGGTTTTTGGAAGAAGCCATCGAGTCCCAGCAGCCCACACGGCCGGCGTCACTGCATCCTCCAGATGAGGCGGATGATGTAATGCAGGAGGCGCAGAATCACCACCTGGGGGTTTCCAGCGCGGTTATCCAAGAAACCCTAGGAGGGAAACGGGGGGCAGAAAGTAAGAAAGTGACTTGAATTCCCAGCTACCGTGAGTTGAACACCTCCTGCACATGAGGAAGCAGAAGGTGGGCCTGGCACCTTCCTTACTGCAACTCTGAGCTTTCTCCCCACTGCTGCCACTACGAGAAAAGGTCTACGTTTACCTACTGAGCTTGCTTCAAGGGGTTCAGTACAGATGAGACCACAAAGTTTGCCCCAAGGGGTGGCCGAAATGCACTGATGCTTTTTATTTGTCACTGCCAAGGAGATGCAGAGGGAAAAAACACAAAAACAAAATCAAGACAACTCAACTCAATGACATCAAGCGCTTCACTACTGGAGAAGCCACTGCTGGCATCCCAACCAGCACCAAACCAAGACTGCTGCAAGATGACCAGTTCCCTGTCCCCAGCCTCAGGAATTGGTATTTCCCCTCAGCATATTCATAAAATGGGCTCAATTCAAGTTCACTGAAGCCAACTCAAGATTTCTTCTGAGCAGAAGATGATCCAACACAAATAGGGTAAATACCCCAACGCTTTCAAGCGAAGCTGAACACACAGTTCTCAGCTCTTGCTAAGACTGTGAGATTTCACAAACTGGAAATAATGCATTTTATGATTTTACCAAGAAGTAAACTCAGCCTCCTTTCATGTCGGCTTTTGATGAAAAGCTTTATAGTCCTCAGTGGGCCACAGCTGCCTGCTCCCAGCCACATCTGCAGTGAAGGCTCAGGGAGGACATCACGCTGACTCCCTCACCTGGGTGTGGGATGCGCATAAAGCTGCTTGAGACTGCATGTGGAAGCAAGCAGTAAGCCCTGCTAGGAGAAGTAGGGAGGTAATAATAATAATAATAATAATAATAATACAAAACCCCATGAAGACCTGCAGCAGGAAGAGCAGCGGTAGCAGAGGTGGGTTCCTGCTGATGGTGGTGGCCATGGCTTCAGCTCTAATGGCTCTGGGAGCAACCACTGCAGCTGGGCACTCCTCCTTTGAGCACAGGACCAGTATTTCACAGCAACATTCAAAGAGCATTTACTTTTGGGGTCCTTTTTCCCTCCCCCAACCCCAAGAGCAAAACAGAAGTCCCAGCACCACCACCTCTGGTTTCCCACGCTGTCAGAACACGGTGTGGTTCGGGCTATATTTAGTGAAGCAGAACCATGTCTGTACATGCCCTGCAGGGAGAAATCATGCAGCTTACACTGATATGCAAACTCCTCTTGCAGGCACAGGGGCACACAGAGTGCACTGTCCCCCCCAGAGGTTGCTCAAGCATCCCACAGCCAGGTGGAGGAGGGTGAGCAGCTCATTTTAGCTCACCATGCATCTGCTGTGCGTGGAGCTGGGCTTCGAGGCAGGTGAGCACAGCGGCCGCTCCCGCTTGCTCAACCTCTTTGTCAAGGTGGATCGATGCTGAATTACCCAATTCTTTGTGTTGTTTTTGCCCTTGGGAGCTTTTAAGGGCAGACAGAACACAGCCAGTCTGCTTTTGGGGACCCCTCTTGGCGTCCCAGCCAGGTTCTTGTCCCAGGGCCCCCAGCTGGGCACGCTGGGGCAGAGGAGCAGCGCCGACCCGTCCGACAGCCCTGACCTGTCTGGCAAGCACCGTTTTGGCACTGCTGAGTTCCCCATTTTCACCCATGCTCGAAGGGCAAGCCCGAATGAACCTGCTGCGATTGGAGGGTGATGGCAACACGGGCTGCCAGCAAAACTTCGTGTTTATCCCTTCCTGGGTGCTGTGCTGCCAATCCAACTCTGCAAGCGTGAGCTTCTTCAACAGCAAGCAGCTCACAGAAAGAAAAGGCAACTTTTCAGGGAGCGATAGCCAAGCACGCCAGGGACAATAAATCCACAGCAATTACTTAAATGCTCTGAAAGCCGCTTGGTTCTGGATGCAACAGACAAGAGGAATTCATCAGACTAATTAAGCCTGCGGGAAGCGATACTACTTTGCCCTTGCATTCCCCAACGAGCCCTGCTGCAGCCCTCACCCACGTGAGCAGCAGGGAGGGAAAACAAGAGCAAATCCACGAGGGAAGCTGCTGACTCCAAAGCAGGGGAAAAACATATGAACTCAAAAAGAATGAGCTGGTGAGAGAGCAGAGGCAGGAGTGGATGTGGGGCAGCACCAGGAGAGCCACCCATTCTGGGGAGAGCTTCTGCCGTGCAGACTCTGGACGCAGTGAGGAAGTGACTCATGAGCAGGGGGAATGAATAAAGATGAGGGCAGTCAGCACATCATCACACACGTCTCCTGCCTCCTCTTCCCACAGGTGAGCCAAAGGAAGGGGAGATGGGCTAGAAACCACATGTACAAACATGCAGCTGTGAACAATGGATGAGAGGCAAGTTATCAGCTAACGCTGCTCTTCTGATAATTGCTGTTACCTCATCTCTTTGTGCTGACTTTTTTTGTGCATGTTAGTACCACTCATTTTTGTTGCGCCACTTCAAGGTGAGATTTTACAGCCTCACAAACTTACAGCCTTTCAGATCTAGTGGGCACAGTGGTGACGTATCAATGGTTGGACCGGACGATCCAAGTGGTCTCCTCCAACCTTAGTGATTCTATGAAACACACAATTTTTGAAGGAGCTTTTGCTGAATTCTTCTAGGAGAAATAAGCTACCAGAGCAGGCTCATCCCTGCTGATGTACTTTGATACCGGTGACCCTTCACAGCAGCAATTCCCTTAAAACAGCAGTGCTGGTACCCGAGAGCTGGTACCCTGAGTGCTGCCAGCCACTCAGCACAGCTCCTTCCAATGCCACCCCAACAACACACAGCTACACCTGAGCTCTGCTTGCCTTACGTGGTTCCCTCCTCACCACCAGTTCAGTGCTAACCCAGAGACAGATGGTGCTCTAGTGGCTCTCAGTACCATGAATGAAGCCACGACACCCGAAAATCTCCGGTCCCAACTCGAAAGGTGATGCTGAGTATATTTCATGACGCGGCGGCAGCAGACGACAGCCACCCGCGCATCCTTTTCTACATTTGAGTGAACAAAACACTTGCCACAGAGCTAGTTTCCAGATATGATTAAGCTTTTCCCTTTTAGAGAATGTGCGTAAAGAAATGGAAAGTAAAAATAAGAAAATTACCCTTCTTGGACAATAGGAGGCATTGAATTCATCCCCGATGCGCTGCAGCTCCTGTGCAATCCATATTTCTGGTTGTATTTCTTCTGCAAGTGAGTGAGATCGCCACCTGGAAGCTGCATAGAACAAAAACAGAGCGTTGGAAACAGGAACAACTCAGAAAGCAAGTGCTCCATTAAACCTGGGAAGAATGCAACCGAGACTGGCCGTGTGATGTGCACGCTGCAGGCTTGTACCAGTATTGGCTCTGTGTTGTTATTAGGCTTTTATTCAGTACTACATCAGCAGCTTCTTCCCTAGCAAAATCCTATTTTCCCCTTTTCTAAACATAATGATTTCTCACAGGGCAAAGCAGCAACTTCTTCTCTAACCTTAAAAAACCCCAGTCCTGATAATTTGATCTAATTCTCACATTTCTTCCCCCAGCAGTGGAGGCATCCAACGAGACAAGGAGCATGGATGTCTCTGCCGCGCTAAGAAGAAAGCCACAATTGGACAAAGCGCACTCAGAGCAAACTTCAGGACTTTTCATCCCCACGATGGGGCTGGAAGGCTCTGCTCTTCAATATTATGTTCCAGCACTTCAGCAGAAAATAAACCAGGCGCAAGAAAATGGCACTGGCTTATAAAAGGAGAAAAAAAAAGAGCTAATATATCAGTTATGCTGAATATACAGCACCAAGCCCTTCAGTCTCCATTTTAAGCTCCTGAGCACATGATAAAACCACGGTACAAGCCACCAAATATTGGAGGGGAAATGAGCAACCCCCGGTACAGCACCTGTGCCCCCTCCTGCCAAGGAAAGCTCAGATTTGAGCAAGAAACACAGCCTAAAAATTGAAGGAAAAAAAAAAAAAGTAATAAAAAATAGAAAACAACAGAAGAAAACACTACACACACACCCCTCAAAAAAAAAAACAAAAAAAAAACCAGCACTCAAAACAAAACAGAGCATTTCACAAACTTGGCACCCAAGCTCAAAAGGACTCACGAGGGAATACAAATAGCTTCCAATCACTAAATATTCAAAGGATTAGTAGGGCAGTAAAAAAAAAATAAAAATAAAAAAAATATATTAAATAAGGAGTCTGGCTCTGACCCGACTGGAAAATGCATTTCTGAGCCAAGCTGACACGGCTTGGCTCGGGGAGCTGTTTTGTTTTCACACTGTAGTAGCGCAGGAGCGGTGCCCGCCGCCTTCCCGGGACAGCCCCGTGCTATTTCTTCCCCTGGTCGCTGAATGAAGTGCAGCACGAGAGCAGAGCCCACGCAGGAGCCCAATGGCACCACGCGGGACACGGCAGGGCACGGCCCCGCAGCACAGCCCGCCCGCCGGGACGCGTGGCTGAGAGTGAAATCGGGCTGAGGTTTTCAGAAAGGACTTTCTGCGGCGCTGCCGGATCGCAATATCAAAAGCGTCCAGTCATAATTGCAGAGAGGCAGGGGAACTCTCAGAGCGTGGCCACAGTCATAGCGGGAGCCGGTGCCGCCCGAGGGCAGACAGCCCACGCCGTGTGAGCCACGGATGGGTGCTCTGCACACCTCTGGGCTGCGCCAACACCGGGACTGCGGCCGCCAGTAATGGGTAATTCAGGCTGCTGGGGATGGGGCCATCAATTGAGTAGGTGGTGGGTGCCTCGGCCTTGGGGACACACGAGGTCTGAGCATCTCCGCTCGCTGCAGAGCAGTGGGACCGGGTGGCCCTGATGGTCCCCTTCCGATTCCAACAGTTCTACGGTTTTACGATTTTTGTTGTTGTTGTTCCTCTAATTGTGCCAACGTGAACTCTGTAGCCTGAAGCCCAGGAGATGTCTGCCAAGTTTCCCTGCCCAACGTCACCCGTGGAGCAGGAGCCGCCACCTCCACCCAGCACCCACACCCAGCCCTGAGAAGCAGCGCAGCACGAGGACGATGCAAAGCAACACCGCCGTGCCCACACTCACAGGCAGAAACCAAACCACCTTCCAGGCTAACGCAAATCCCCTTCCACACAACCACAGGTCGGGCGGGCAGAAAGGAGCACCCAGCCCGTACCGCACCAACACCTCACCACTTTAAGGCTTCCCCGCCGCACCTAGAGGATTTCCCCCTTTTCCACGCAGGGCTGAGACGAAACCGCTCCTTTCCCCTCCGTGCCTCACCCGAGCTCAGCGAGGACTTGAGGTCGGCAGGGCCGTGCGGCTCGCACACATCCAGCCGCCTCCCCCTGCTCGCTGCCGGCCGACGGGAAGCGCACGCCGCGCGGAGCACGGCGACGTCCCGCAGGCACGGGGAGAGCTGACCCGCACAAGCAAACGAACCCACGGCTCTGCTCCCACCGAAAGCCAAACATCCGCCGGAGATTCCTCGGGCAGCAGCAGACAGCTGGCTGCGGGGCTCGGCTGACATTCTTCGGGCACTCCCACGGCGGGCCGCCTGCAGGCACGATGGATTGAAAATGAAAGCTTTGTTTAGATTGTTAGCTTAACAGCTCAGTTACGTAATAACTTTAATATTAAAATTTT
>JAOWBP010001760.1:444036-454687 GCA_028571105.1 Tragopan temminckii | reverse complement strand
ATCTGTGGTAGGGGAGGACCTGTGGTGGGACACCATCAGGAGAAACATGTCAGGGGAACCTGTCTGTCACTTCCTGAGCCCATTGACCACATCTCTTGTAGCTTCTCCTTATGAAATCCTCTGTTTTTCTGTTTGTTTGTTTTTCCTCTCCTTTTTAATTAAGGAAAGCTGGCAACTGAGGAAAGGTGTCAGTGATTTTGGTGAGGAAGTGGACTATGATGAAGAGCTGTACGTGGCCAGCAACATGGTCATCTGGAGTAAAGGGAGTAAGAGTGAAGCATCAGCTGCCTATAAGGCATTCAGCGTTGACAGCCCTGTGCTGCAGGTATGTGCTGACAGCACAGTGTGTTCACTGGGTGCTCCTTGTGCGCTTGCAAACAGTGCCTTGAGGGTAGGGATTTGCTGGGGAATGCAGAAAGATAGGTTTTGGTCATAGCATCAACTTGTTCTTCAGACATCGTTGTGCTGTGCTTGGTTTTAGGACTTGTGGTGTGACTTCACTATTCAGCAGGAGAAATCTGACAAAGCTGATGGTAAGTTGTATTGCTGAGTTGTAGGGGCCTCTGGAGATTATCAAGTCCAGCCCCACGTTAAAGCAGCTGCCCTGCAGCAGGTCCCACAGGAATGCATCCAGACAGGTCTTGAATATCTCCAGAGAAGGAGACTCCATCACCTCTCTGGCATTACTGTAATGCCAGCTAAGTACTTCGAGCTCAGCCCTCTTGGCATGAGAATTTTAGCCATTGAGAACTGTTGTTCTAAGACTACCACCTGCCCCTTAAATATACATTCTTTTGCACAGGGAATATCTAAGAAAAGAGATAATCTGACTATTCTTTCTTTGTTCTGCAGTTTCAGGCGGTAAAGAAATAGTACAGAAATGTGTCTGCATATTGCAGAGCTCATGTGTAAATGTGCATAGCATAGATGGAAAGGATTACATTGCTGCTTTACCCTTCCAGGTAAGTGCTTCACCTTGCTTTCCGTCAGTGGGCTTGTTGTCTGGTTGCCTGCCAGAGTGTGGTGGGCAGGTGTGCATAAAGTGCTACTGTTGGTGACTGCTGAAATCATTCATTCTGGTGGGTGAACATGCACCAGTGATGAAAGTGTGACATTGATTTTGACTTTGGTGCAATTCTGGAAGTAGTAAAAGCCAGATTGTAAAATGTGGGAAAGTATGTGCTAGCTTGATAGTTTGGGAACCTGCTCCCATCAACACAATCCTTCTATTAAGAAAAGGTTTTGGCAACATGTTTTGCCACAGCATGATATTCAATCGTGAGAAATTATCAATACAGTAAATGCTTGATATCTTTGTTATGACTATATCTCTAATCTTTTAATAGGTTGCAAACATCTGGCCAACAAAATTTGGTTTGTTATTGGAGCGTAGTGGTTCTTCACATGAAGTACCTCCAAGTCCACCCAGGTATGTAGCGAGTGGCTTTTTATTGTTTTGCTGTAGACTGTTTACTAATTTCATACAGATGTGTGAAAATTGAAGAGGAATAATGAAAGAATGTGTGTGTTCATAACAGGGCCAGCTGAAACTGCAACTCCTAGAAAGGGGCTATCTACCAGGTCCTAATTTCCTCCAACGTGAGGTGGTTGTAACTGCGTGAGAGTGTTTGATCCTGGGAACAGGGTATGGCAGGCAGAGTGTTATTGACCTAATTTCATTGAGGTTTGTCCTGGAAATTGTTTCCAGACTGCGATGATAGTCATGGAGATTCACTGGGAAATTGTCACTGAGAAGTTTTCTCTCAGCTGTAACATGCTTTGAATCTCTGGAGTATCCTGCCCCATATTTGTAGACCCCGTGCTTTGTGGCTGGATATATAGATGAAAAGCAGGGTAAGGGGTTGGTTGGCATGCTGATGAGTAGTCTGAGTATACACTTCTGCTCTTCCTTGTTGTTTGTGTGCATTCCAGGCACTTGTGATTGTCTGGTCCTCATTAGAGTTGAGATTAAATATAGAGGCCTTGCAAACATTCAAGAAAGATCTGAAAAAAAAATATTTCCATGAGCTAGCTGCAGTGGGTGTTCCATTTTAATTTTGGTACCAGGTTAAACAGTAGCTCAGGCAAATAGCCTTTTTGTGTGTTGGTGTGCTGTGCTTTCATCACCTTGTCCATAGGGATAGCAAAGTGTCTTCTCTCAGTGAAGGAAAGAGTTAGGCAGTGATTTGCTCCATTGTATTTGAACCCTTGGTCATCTCAGGTTTTCCAGCCTGCTATCCCGTTTTGCTTCTTGTGGCTGGCCTTGGCTAGCATCTGTGCTGGACTCCTTTGGGATTACTATAGAATGAAATTGCACTGGTGCTGTATTTTCCTGCTTTGTTACTTCACAAAACTCACTGTTGACCCTACTCAACCTGGACTT
Source organism: Tragopan temminckii (assembly GCA_028571105.1). Lineage (NCBI taxonomy): Eukaryota > Metazoa > Chordata > Aves > Galliformes > Phasianidae > Tragopan > Tragopan temminckii. Next base: position 452,304 of record JAOWBP010001760.1, on the reverse strand, counting down.
TCATGAAAATTTCCCCTTTTGCCGCTGCCACCGACAGATGGTTGGCACTATTGCTACTCTGTGATGAGTACAGATTACCTGATGTCTGGCTGCTGGTGTGAAACCCGAACTCTTCAGCTGAGTCTATATTAAGAGTCTTCTTCCCTTCTTGCTCCTTGTAGCTGCCCTGGTGCTAACTGTTCGTTTGGGCCAGCCAGAGTTTGTCATGTGGCCACCAGGTGGGGTCATTCTCAAGTGCTATGTGAAAAATGTAAAAGCCTGTTTGATAGACCAGCAGTTGTCTGACTCTACGCAGTTAATCAGAAGAGCTTCTGTTAATGGAATATGTCTCTACTGTTAGGTTTCAGGCTCAAATTTGTTAAGGTCTAAGGAGTGTTTCGGGATTGCAGCATGTGCACCAACTGCAAGAGAGGGCAGTTAGGCTTATTAGCATTTGGTTTTTGAACATGCTTTGTTTGGTTTCTTTTTAGAGAACCTTTGCCTACTATGTTCAGCATGCTGCATCCCTTAGATGAGATAACACCTCTTGTCTGTAAGTCTGGAGGTAGGTTTAGGCCTTGACATCAAATGCTTAATATATCACTCAAGCATTTTCTGTATTAAAAATGTGCAATAATGGCTCTTTTAAGAAGTCAGAAGTGACTTGTTTTAGCTGCTTTATAAACAGGGAAACTGGTCAGGATAAAAGTCCAGATTGCAGAGCAAAGAGGGTATGAAAAATTACTAATCCTTCATCTGATAACAGTACTGTAGAAATGATATTTTCACCTTAACTTAGGTTAACTACTTCTTTAGCAGGTGTGTTTGGCTCTGCTAGAGTGCAGTATGTTGCTGATTACACCTTGAGGATTGTGTTTGTCAATGCTGAACCTTCCATTGTGATGACCTACGATACTGTACAGAGTTTACATACTGTCTGGGCCCTTCGTAAAGTAAAGCCAGAGGTATAAATTTATTACTGACTATGTGTCATTATACATTTTTTTGTATGTGTTTAGGTGCCATTCTTGGGCATGTCTGCTAGTCACAGATAATCAGGTATTTCTTATTCCATTAATAGAGTGGTTATTAGAGGAAAAAAAGTTATACTTTTGTATATACAACAGTTGTGGAGATCATTCAGTAAACGATGGCCGTGTAACATGTAGTGTTTATTATGTTCCTTGCGTTGTATCAGAAAGTTTGTACTCTGTTTAAACTGTTGTCCTCCATGAGAAAAGTGACAACTTTCTGCCCTGAGAATCACAGAAGTAGTGTCAGTGACTGGGAGGGAGAGCACTGTTGCTTAGACTGATGTACCTTTATGCCTTGCTGATGTAGGTGCATACTCCTAACATCTAACTGATGCAACAAGCAGTTTGAGCTTCTTAGCTGGTACTGCCCATGTGTGATTAGTATGTAGAGATGTCTTTTCTTTCTCAGGAGCAGAACATGGTGCTGAAGTTCTCAGAGCAGCTGGGCACGCCTCAGAATGTGGCTGCTAGCAGTTCTTTGACTGCTCAACTCAGGAGCCTTTCAAAAGGAGACTCACCTATGGCCTCCCCCTTCCAAAACTACTCGTCTATTCACAGCCAGAGTAGATCAGTGTCATCACCCAGCATGCAGTCCCGCTCACCGTCCATCTCCAACATGGCTGCTTTAAGGTAGGTGCTGAACATAATGTATAGGCCTGATACCAAACAAATACAAGCTATGAGATAGGCAATACATGTGGTATTGCTGTCTTTCTCTGCCCTTACAAATCTGTCCACCTGAGCTGTACTATGCCTTCTCTTACAGCATCTGAAAGCACTCTTGGAATGCTTTTGTGACATTTGTTTGCTATTGTCTCTGTAGCATAGAGGGAATGATGGGTGTGCAAGAGACAAAGAGATTCTATTCTCATACAGCTAGTCTGTAGTGGAGTTAGGGGCTGTCTTCAGGTCTTTTGAGTCTCAGGAGTGTTTTCATTAAAGCCATATTTAGAGAGAACAGGTTGGAACACGTTTTTACAGACTGTACCATAGAACTTGAAATGTTAGTTTGCTTTTGGAATCTCATCTCTTGGATTTTGACGGAGACAACTGAACGTAAACTAGAGAATTGTTCTTTATATGATGGGATGTATCATGAAGGGAGGCTACTATTGTACTAGCTGCTGTTTCAGAGTGGGGTTTTTTGTTTTTAGTGTATGAACACGCTGGTTTAATAGGGGTTCTTATCTGGTTTTGTATGCTCACTTTTCAGTAATGTTTTGTTTCTGCTTGCAGCCGTTCTCATTCACCTGCCCTGGGAGTACATTCATTCTCAGGAGTGCAGAGGTTCAACTCATCTGGCAATGTTCAATCTCCAAGGAGGCACAGTATTACCCATTCTCCAGAGAGCACTTGCAGTGATTCCTTTCTTGTAACAGAAACAGAACCAATTGTTCCTGAGCTGTGTATAGATCATCTGTGGACAGAAGCTATCACAAAAATGAGGTTAAGTGCATGCTGGAATGTGAGAGAAGTGTGGGATTGCCAGTGGGGTGAGAGAAAGATAAAACAGCTTATTTTAGTGTGAGCCTTCTGCAAATAGTGATACATTAAGATAGGTGCATGAACTTGCACTTCCCATTTTTTTGAAGTCATGCTTGCTAAGTGTCCAGCCCACTTGTAAAGGAAGCTGTGCACTTGGAATAGTTTTATCTGTTGTGTTACTCATAGCCCTCCAAGATGGGGAATGCTTTTGTGAGATCTCTCATGCAAAGTAGATTCAAATACCATCACTGATTTTTTTTTTGCATGTGTGCTCATTTTTAATCTCTTAGTGGGAATATTTCTTGCTCTGTTGGCATGAAAATGGGCAAAACACTTATAACCTAAGACTGAATAGGAGAGCGAAGCCAGACAGCATGTGCTCTGCACACCAAAATGTATGAATGTGAAGACTGGGGTGCTAGAAAGTTAATTTCTCTCATAAGGACTGAAACAGAGACTGACACATTCCTAGCAACTTGAGGCACTACTTATTGAAGTTCAGTGTCCCTACAGTTTGTGGACATTGTTTTCTTTTTAATTAAAGTTTTTATAATAAACCCAACACTATGCTGCTCTTTGTGTCTTATTTAGAGAGAAGAATTCCCAGGCATCGAAAGTGTTTATTACCACTGACCTTTGTGGGCAGAAGTTCTTGTGTTTCTTAGTGGAATCCCAGCTCCAGCTGCGGTGAGCATTCCTCGTTTGGGGACAGGTTTAAAGAAATAAAAAGGGAGGTGAGGGGGCAAAGCACTCTAAAAATTTGTCTAAATCAAGGCTTTAACATAGTTATTCCTTCAGCTAGTGGAATCTGTTGTGATGTGAGTTGTCAGTGCCTCTCATGTGACAGTTTTTAATTGGAGTGGTGTAGATGATTTGGATTATTTAAATAAAATTGAAATTGCGAGAGTACATTCACTGTACTTTGAGTGGTATTCTTATTTATGCTTGTCGTTACCCTTTAGAATCACGTTGGGGATTTCATTTAGACTAGGGGAAAAACAGTAAATGATTAGCGGGGCAAAGCTAGAAAAGGGAGGAGGAAAGAACCAGATATACCACAATAAAACTAACTGCACCATGTAACACAACTTTTATTTTCTGTTTTTGTCTTTCTATAATAGTAGATAGGACAATCATTTTACATTTCGTGTTGTTTTCTCAAATCTCTAGATGTGTGAAGTTTCAAGAGAGCAATGATAAGTCACAGCTGATCTTTGGTTCTGTTACCAACATTCAGGCAAAGGATGCGGCTCCAGTGCAGGTATGTAACTTTTTATGGACTATTAGCTGCAAAGTATCTTCCTTTGTCACTTATGTCATCCATCTGTCATCCTTTTACTTAAATACAAGAAGCTGAATACGCTGTTTGATTCTTGCAGGGTGTTGATACACTGCTGGTTCTGGAAGGCAGTGGAAATCTAGTGCTTTATTCTGGAATTGTTCGTGTAAGTAACAGGCTTTTGTGTCCCAAAACAAGTGTTTGACTCCGGTTATAAGCTAGGCTGTGCAGAGGGTGCATCATACCTTACAAGGTATAATTTTAAGCTACTGTAGACTGCTTCTCACTTAAGATTTACTTGGGAAGGTGCCTGTGCTCTCCTAATGAGTGTAATTTATATATAGTGCTGGAAGGGTGGTTCTGAAGGATGACTGGTGCCTTGTGGTACAACTAAATATCTGGAGCTTTTTTTTTCAACAGTAAAGTGCTAAACTAATACAGTGCTTTCAAACACAGAATATCAAGGATATAGGAAGTAAGAATTTTGTTCATTCAAAATAAATATTTTTTGAATGTATGCAGATGGAATATGTTCTTTCCATGTATGCAGAGACGTTGAACGTTCGAATTTGTATGTGTGTTTACCTGTGTGTGTGTGTAGTATGTATATTTTCTAAAAGAAGTTGCTCTGGGAGTGCAGTTTATCCTATGAAGCACTGCTGAATTTTTTAGTAGAAATAGACCAGTAGCAGTAATGTACAAGACTGACCATATATGGTGATTTTCTTTAATGTTCTCCTAAAGAAAGGCATTAAATTAAGCAGTCTTCAGGCTTTAGTTCAAGTATATATTCACTTCTTCTTAAATTGCTCCTTTAACCTGTTAAAATTAAAACCACTGGTATATATAAACAAGCTTGTGGAAGCACAAGCATGAAAACCAACTGTTTGCTTTCCTATATATTGTTCAAAAAAGGTGGGGAAGGTTTTTATTCCTGGACTGCCTGCTCCATCCCTGACAATGTCCAACCAAATGCCTCGGCCAAGCACTCCTTTGGATAGTGTCAGCACTCCATCCAAGGCTTTGAATAAACATCTGGGGCCTCTAGAAGAGGTAAGCAGAAACAAAATCCAACCCTGAAAAGGCTTTAGTTTTTAATAGCTTTGGCATAATTGATCAAGTAACTGGATGCTTCTTTCTGCACTGCAATCTATTAATCTAAATTGCATACTCTTAGATTTATAGAAATTGTGATGGAAATGCTGCTTTATGCTGATATCTTCTGTTTAGGAATGGTCCTTAGTGAAAAGTCCTACATGAGAACTTCCCTGTGAACATCTTTAGCATGTGAAAATGAAGCTTTCAATGCTGATACATCTGTTTCTTAATTACAAAGTAGCTGAAGGTAGATGCATGGATGGTCTTTGAAGAGTGGCTTCTAGTCCCCTCTGACTACTTAGTAGTGCAGTAGGATTAAGACCAGTATGGCTAGAGGAGATCATGAATATTTTGCAAAAGAAAGCTTGTTACTTTAAACCTCATTTAGCTATTGTGAAATACTTGTTCTGGCTATGCTTGTCTTATTTCTGTGGTTGATCAAGACCGTTCTCTTTCCACCCTAGTTTTCATGCACAGCCTTCTTCCCCACAACCTCCATTCATATTTTGTTTGAATGCATTGATACATCAGGTTAAGTGAAAGTACAGTGAGGGCTGAGATGGTTGTGTGATGCTAATCTCATAAACACATGCTGTAAATTGAAAAGGAAGGTTTAAAAAACAGCTTATTTGTTCGACAATTGAAGTTGGGCGTCTTTCATTCAAATGATCAGTTGATTTTTAACTTTTGTAGTGTCTTTGGGAGCTAAATCTTTTACTTTTCTCCAGTAAAGTTCCTGAATACAGTGTTTAAAGTATGTCTATTATGTTCTGCCTCATTTATGATTTTTGTAGAACTTCTGAGACAGTTTTGGAATGACATTAGCAGCTTTCAAAATACTTATTAGTACACTTAAAAATGGTCATTTTAACTGTCCTGTGCTCAGATACTTGCTTTAACAATTCTAAGCAATCATTCTTACCACTTTGCAGAGTATGCTTTTGTCACCAGTTCCAGAGCTAAGGGATTCTTCTAAACTCCATGACTCTACTTACGTTGAGGACTGCACTTTTCAGCAGCATGGGACTTTCATTCATGCTCTAAGAGATCCTGTCCACAACAGAGTAACTTTAGTAGGTATTATTCTGTAATTTGAGTCATGACTTTGTTAGCAAAGCAAAGTAAGGGTCCAACTTGTTTTTCGTAGAATCACAGGATGGCCTGGGTTGAAAAGGACCTCAAAGATCATCTAGTTTCAACCCCCTGTATAGTAAGACATTGCTGGCAGCTCCTGATCATCGGTAAAGTGTTAAACATGCACTGTGAACTCCACATTTGTCTGTTGAATGTCCTAAAAGGCATAGAAGTTTAATGATTCCTTCAAGTGATTCAGATCAAGATCCATTTAAAGTGTTTTATGGAGCTAGAATCTGAGGTTGCAAACTTTGAATGTAGCCAATAGCTAAGAGTTTGGAATATGCTTGATACACAAATGAGTTCTGAGTTGATGAAAAAAGACACCATCTCTATTTAAAGATGCATTTTGTAGTTCAGTTCTTCCTTTTTTTTTCTCCAGGAGCTCAGCAGTAACACAATGGTTCGGATTACGATTCCTGAAATTGCCACTTCAGAGCTAGGTATGATTCACAGTTTCTCATGTGAAATATGTTCCATGATTTTTGAGGGTTCCTTTTTTTTCTAAAGTAGTTTATACATAGCTTAGACTGTGTAAGCATTTGATATGTTGTATTTCGAGGCTTATTGGCTTACTTTGTACAGCTGCTACCATTGATTTAGGTGTGCTCTGCTACTATGAGTGCTTCTGATGCACTCTTGAAACTTCTTTGTTCTTTTGGTCTCTTTCTACTTTACTGTTCATGCTTGCTCAGGGCTGAGGTGTCAGTTCAGACACAACTTGTTTTCATTAATGAGCGAAAAAACTTCCCCTCCTCCCACTGCTTTGTGTGGTGAATTAGAGAGGTTGTGTTTAACCAAAACTGAAGGAACAAAAGGTTATGTGGTGTGGCTTTTATTGAAAGAGTTTCTGGAGAGTTAAAAGTAGGTCCAAGTACTGTAACAATTTGTAGCATTAATTGGGTGAGTGGGATCGGGAGTAATAGAAAACAGGCCTAACTTTGTTGGGCTTTTTTCTCTTTTGCAACAGTGAAAACATGTCTGCAAGGGGTCAAGGCTATCCTGCCCAAGGAGATAGCTGTACAGATGCTTGTTAAGTGGTACAATGCTTATAATGCCCCTGGAGGACCAAGTTATCGCTTGGAATGGAATTTATTTGTAACTTGTCTCATGAATATGATGGGTTATAACACAGAGAAGCTGACCTGGACACGTAATGTAAGCAAGTGTACATGTTTGTTTCCTTAAATTATGTTAATACTTCTGATGATTCTTCAAGGTTTTAAATGGCTAGAGAGGTGCTGAAGTAAAAAAAAAATAGGTCATCTCTTGTCCTAAATAACAAGATGCCACTGAAGTAATTCTGCATTTCTAAATTTCAGGTGTACGTTTTAGTCTGGGATGCATATATCTATAAGGTGCTTAACACCAGCGCGTCAGATGAAAATAAATTAAGAATATCTTACTCCAGTACTAACACTGATGGATTAAAGATTTTACTCAAATAGTCTTAATTAAGCCCGTTTTGATTAGAAGCACAAAACGCAGTTCAGATTCTAAAGGTTTTTCCTGCAGTTTTCAAATTACAGCACTTTAAGTTATGTCTTTCAAACTGAACTTACTTGGAGTTTTCTTTAAGTGAGTTTCCTGCTAGCAAGTACACCTGTGATCCTCACAGGATGGGATGAGTAGGGGATGCAAGTGTAAGTATACTGATGAAATAAAAGCAATTAGTGTGTACCCACATTACTTGCATTAGCTCAGACCCAGTATTTTCTCTGTTCTAGCCAATACCAAATGTTAGGCAGTCAGACCTCAAGGTTTGTGCAGTATACACCAGACTAATTAGCTGTGTAAAAAAACATCTAATTGCTTACATATAAAATATGCACTCCAAAACATAAATATGTAAAGCAACATCATGTAGTGTGTGATTTGAATGCATATGTTAGGACTGTTGAATTACTTATGCAGTATATTTCTTTATTCCTTGCAGCTTAATGTTGGAGGATCACCTTCACCAGTGAGTGCACCAAAGAAGGCTAGGCCATCAGAGACAGGGTCAGATGAAGTAAGAAATGGTTCACTTTGACAAATAAAAGCTTGGGAGTGTGTTGCTTTATTGTTGTTTTTTTTAAAAGACAATCCAGAAGAAACACCTCCAATCTGGACTCACCAGGGACTGCAAGTTTGTGGGGGAAGGAAAGCTGTTTTGCATTGTGCTGTGTCTGTATCATGTGACCTTGTCAGGGTCCTGGTTTCAGAAAAGTTAGATTCGGGAATGAATTCAATATGAATTACAAATCAACACCAGGCAGT